>APFE030687785.1:6031-23880 GCA_000404065.3 Pinus taeda
GGGCCAATTTCCTCAGGATTTTCACAAGGAAATAGGAGCTCAAGTGGAGGAGGAAATTGACTAGGTCTCGGTCAGATATTTTCATTGAGCAAAGAGAATGGTTATTCATGTGCAAGTTGAGCTCAAAGCGAGCAAGCAACTTTGATACATTCTCTATTCATCTAATTAATGCAAGAAGCAATAAGGGGTTTTTACCAGTTGGTTTCCCCTAGATAAATATGTGTACTTGTGTATGTTATTGATGAATGTTTGTGAATGTTGTTCTAAATTTTGAATTAATTTCGGAGAGCAGTGGAGTAGAATTGTGTCTCTTAATTTAGATTAAATTTATTGAGCATTTGGAAAGTTATTACCACTTGGACTTGCCATTGAGATAACATCATGTGAGAGAACAGAGAGCGAGCAGCAAGGGTTTCAGCAAGTTGCAGAGGTTGATCCTAATGGAGGATTGCAGAGGAGGGAGCTCCACTCCCTCCTATAAGGATTCTGTAGCCAGCAGAGGTAAGTCAACTTTGGAAAAAAATGTCAGAGGATCTGCGGAGGAAGGGAACAGGAATATTGAAAAAGAAACAGATGGGACCAAGACCAAGGAAAACAATAGCAAAAAAGACAAGAAGGTAGAAGACAAAAGTCAGGGAGACAAAAAACAAAAGGGACCTTGCAAACCCAAAGCAAAGATCACTCCTAGAGTAGTTTTAAATGATCCTACTCTGCAGGCACACAGGGAACACATGGGGACTTACGCTATCATCTGTAAATTCATGGGACTATGGCCCACTGAAAAAGCTTTACAGACATGGATCAAATATCACTGGAAACCCAAAGGAAGCATTGACCTACATCTTGGGTCAAAGGGATTCTTTACCGTGGTTTTCACAAACATCGAAGATAAAGACAGAATTTTCAAAGGAGGACCCTACTTTTATGCAGCAGCCAGCCTCTATATGTAGCCTTGGAAGATGAACTTTGTCCCAAAGTGGGAAACTTTCACTTCGGTTCCAGTCTGGATAAGGCTCTATTCCCTACCTCTTGATTACTGGCAAACTGAATCACTAGCTGCCATAGGCAATAAACTAGGTCGTTTTGTCAAAGATTCAGAAGCCACGGGAAGGGGGAAATATACTTCCTTTGCAAGAATATGTGTGGAAATGGATCTATCAAGAGCTCTTTCAGATGAAGTTATCTTTGAACTTTTTGATGAGGAATGGGTGCAAACAGTAGACTACGAGCACATCCCGTTCAGATGCCATAGATGCCACGGACATGGACACTTACTCAGAGACTGGCCTCTCAGTGAATCAGACAACAAGAGAAAGGCTAATATGATGAAGGATTCATAAAGCTTTCAAAAAGTGGTAAATAGAGGAAAAGGCAGTAAAAAAGGGCCAAAGCTACAACATAATGAGGGGCAAAAGAGCAGTCAGAACAAGTTTCAAGTACTGGAAGAGAATGAAGAAATCACAAAAGAAGACCAATCTATGGAAGAAGGTCCTAATGAAAAGGAGAAAGAAGAAGACAGCAACCAAACACAAGATATTGGCAATCAGAAAGAGACTATGATGAGTGAAGCAGACCTGGAGATGGATCAGGAAATGACCCAGAGTGAAATAGATCTGGAGGACCATGAGCTACAGGAGATCCTTGAAAAGGAACACCTAGATCTGGAAGGGTTCTTGATGCAGGGAACCACGAGAGGGATAGATTCATTGCCTCAAGAAGAATGCAACAGAATACAGCAGTTTTTTTTATGGAAAACTCAGGAGAGGGGGTTGGATAAACGAAAAACCATTGACAAGCAGGAACACAAAGGTGTGAAAACAATGAAATCAACTCCAGGTTTAGCTACTAGAAATCTAGGAAAGAAGAGGGGCAGAAAAAAGCAGAATGAGCTCTTGATGGAGTGTGGAAAGCTAATGATAGATTCGGGTAAGATGAAAGATCTAACTAGCTACTCCTTTACAAATCTTTAATAATGAAGTTTACATCTTGGAATATCAGAGGTCTAGGTAGTAAAAGAAAACAATATTACTTAGTAATAGGATGAAACAAGCAGCATCGGATGTGATCTTCATCCAGGAAACTAAATGTTCCATTCAAAAAATAAAAGAGATTCACAGCAAATGACTCAATAGATTTGAGTTTCTAGAAGTCAAAGCAGAGAATACAACAGGAGGCATTCTCACACTTTGGAACCCCCAAAAATTTGACATTATAGATGCAGAGGCAGCTAGGGATTATCTTTCAGTGGTCATACAACCAGTGGGAGATAAGGAAGTCTACCTGGTCACGAATGTGTATGGTCCCCAAAGGATGGATGGTAAACTCAAGCTTCTAGATTCCCTGCAAGATCTCAGGGAAAGACATGCAAGAATCCCTTGGATCTTGGGGGGTGATTTCAATATGATCAAATCACTGTCGGAGAAAAAAGTGGGTACCAGAACTCTAAATAAAGACTCTTGTGCTTTCCAAACCTTCATAGACAATATGAAGCTTGTGGTTATTGTTATGAGTAATGGTACCTTTACTTGGAATAATGAAAGAGGAGGAGAGTCTCAGGTGGCCTCCAGATTAGATAGATTCATAATCTGGGAGGATCTTATGCTCAAGGACAAGGACATAGTTGCAAGAGTGCTCCCCTTTGGAGGCTCGGATCATTGGCCGATGCAACTGGAAATTCAGGGAATTGGTACCCCCAAGAATAGACCTTTCATATTTGAAAACATCTGGCTCTCCCACCCAGATTTCATCAACAACATAGCCATCTAGTGGGCAGAAGAGTTGAATATTTAGGGCACAAGAATGTTCCTACTTCAAAAAAGACTAAAACATGTCAAACTCGGGCTCAAGAATTGGAACAAGAAGGAGTATGACAATATTTTTGAAGCAAAAAAATCTATTGAGGGAAAAATGCAGGAACTCAACCAAACCCTTATCATGGATGGTTTTGATAAAGATAGAAGTGATCAGGCAACCAAATATCATCAAGAATGGGAGAAATTATGTAAACAAGAGGACATTTTTTGGAGGCAAAAATCCAGAGTGCAATGGCTAAAAGAAGGAGAACGTAATACTAGATTCTTCCACAGATCCATTATGGCGAACAGAGCTCACAACAGGATTTCTTCTATCAAGGATGAGGGAGGTAATCTTCTCAATTCTCATGAATAAATAGAAGCAGTGTTGGTTCAGCACTTTCGTGATATTGCACAGGAAACCTGTTCAGAAAGAGAACAATCCATTAGAGTTATATCAAAACATATTCCCAAGCTAGTTACCAGAGAGGACAATTTCAACCTTAATAGACCAGTGTCGGAAGAGGAGGTTAGTGAGGTCCTAAAAGAAATGCAAAATGGTAAGGCACCAGGCCCGAATGGATTCAATGTTGATTTCTTTAAAGCTTGTTGGAATATAGTAAAACAGGACATTCTGAATGTAGTGGAAGACTCCAGGAGGGAGAAAACCATTCTGAAGGCGCTTAATACCACCTTTATCTCCCTGATCCCTAAACAGGAATTGGCTCAAACTCCTGATAAGTTTAGACCCATTGCCTTGTGCAATGTTGTCTACAAGATAATATCCAAAGTTGTGGCCAATAGACTCAAGCCTCTTCTTCCTACCCTAGTGTCTGTTGAACAATCTGGATACGTGGAAGGTAGGAAAATCCTCGACAACATCATTCAAGCTCATGCGGTGGTACACTCACTAACAAATAATAGGAAAGCTGGAATGATTATGCAATTGGATATAGCCAAAGCTTATGATAAGCTGAATTGGACCTATATCAAAAAAGTTCTTATTGCTTTTGGGTTTGATAATAAACCCTAGGGATTGATACTAAAAACCAAAGGGAATATAAACCTAAATGAATAATATTAAACCCTAGGAATATGAACCCTTACATTAATAAACCCAAGGGATTGATATTATAAACCTAAGGGAATAATAAACCTAAGGGATAAAAATTATAAACCCAAGGTATATAAACCCTACTAATATTATAAACCTGAGGTATATAAACCCTAAGATAAATATTATAAACACTAAAATAAACATGGTTGACCATGGTTGATTTTCATATTGAGAAAATCCTTGTCACAATGTGACGTCAGACCATGGTTCACCATGTTTAACCATGGTTGATTTTCATATAAAGACAATCTTTGTCACAATGTGATTTTCGACTATGGTTGACCATGGATGACCATGTTTTATTTTATAAAACATGGTTGAACATGGTTGACCATAGATGACCATGTTTTATTTTATAAAACATGGTTGACCATAGATGACCATGTTTTATTTTATAAAACATGGTTGACCATAGATGACCATGTTTTATTTTATAAAACATGGTTGACCAATGTTGACCATGATTATCATAGTGAGGTAATGTTTGTCATAATCAACGTTGGACCATGGTTTAGACAAAGATTGATTTCATATTGATGCAATCATTATCACAATGTGACGTTGGAGCATGGTTGACCATGATTGATTTTATTAAATATGGTTAACCATGATTGAATTTATAAAACATGGCTTACTACAGTTGACCATGATAGATATTATAAACCCCAAGAATTAATACTCAAAAACCCAAGGGGCTATAAACCTAAGTGAATAATATTAAACCCTAGGAATATGAACCCTTAGATTAATAAACCCAATGGATTGATATTATAAACCCAAGGGATTTTATAAACATGTGGTATACAAACCCTAAAATAAACATGGTTGACCATTGTTGATTTCCATATTATGACAATCCTTGTCACAATGTGGTGTTGGACCTTGGTTGACCATGCTTGACTATGATTGATTTTCATATCGAGACAATATTTTTCACAATACGACATTGGACCATGGCTGGCCATGCTTGACCATGATTGATTTTCATATCAAGACAATCTTTGTTGCAATACAACGTTGGACCAAGGTTGACCATGGTTGATTTTCATATTGAGACAATCATTGTCATAATGCAATATTCGACCATGGTTGACCATGGATGGCTATGATTGACCATGGTTGATCATGATTGATATTATAAACCCAAGGTAATAATAAACCCAATGGATCAATACTAAAACCCCAAGGGATTATGAACCCAAGGGAACAATATTAAACACTAAAATAAACATGGTTGACCATGGTTTATTTTCATATTGAGACAATCCTTGTCACAATGTGATGTTGTACGATGATTAACCATGCTTAACCATGGTTGATTTTCATATAAAGATAATCTTTGTCACAATGTGATTTTCGAGCATGGTTGACCATGATTGACCATGGATGGCGATGTTTTATTTTATAAATCATGGTTGACCATAGTTGTATCGTAGTGAGATAATGTTTTTCATAATGCGACGTTTGACCATGGTTGAGACAATGATTGATTTTCATATTGACACAATCATTGTCACAATGTGACATTGGAGCATGGTTGACCATGATAAAGCATAGTTGACCATGATTGATTTTATAAAATATGGTTGACCATGATTGAATTTATAAAACATGGTTGACCATAGTTGACCATGATAGATATTATAAACCCAAGGAAATAAAAAACCCTAAGGATTAATGCTAAAAAACCGAAGGGACTATAAACCTATGTGAATAATATTAAACCCTTGGAATATGAACCCTTATATTAATAAACCCAAGGGATTGATATTATAAACCCAAGGTAATAATAAACCCAAGGGATAAAAATTATAAACTTATGGTATATAAAAACTAAAATAAACATGGTTGACCATGGTTTATTTCCATATTAAGACAATCCTTGTCACAATGTGAAGTTGGACCATGGATGACCATGCTTGACTATGATTGATTTTCATATCAATAAAATCTTTGTCACAATGCGATATTATAAACCCAAGGGCATAATACACCCTAGGGATTGATACTAAAAACCAAAGGGACTATAAACCTACATGAATAATATTAAACCCTAGGAATATGAACCCTTATATTAATAAACCCAAGGGATTGATATTATAAACCTAAGGGATAAAAATTATAAACCCAAGGTATATAAACCCTACTAATATTATAAACCTGAGGTATATAAACCCTAAGATAAATATTATAAACACTAAAATAAACATGGTTGACCATGGTTAACCATGTTTAACCATGGTTGGTTTTCATATAAAGACAATCTTTGTCACAATGTGATTTTCGACCATGGTTGACCATGGTTGACCATGGATGACCATGTTTTGTTTTATGAAAAACATGGTTGAACATGGTTGACCAATCTTGATCATGATTGACCATGGTTGACCATAACTGACCATGATTATCATAGTGAGATAATGTTTTTCATAATCAACGTTGGACCATGGTTTTGACAATGATTGATTTCATATTGACGCAATCATTGTCACAATGTGACGTTGGAGCATGGTTGACCATGATTGATTTTATAAAATATGGTTAACCATGATTGAATTTATAAAACATGGTTGACCATAATTGACCATGATATATATTATATACCCTAGGGATTAATACTAAAAAACCCAAGGGACTATAAACCTAAGTGAATAATATTAAACACTAGGAATATGAACCTTTAGATTAATAAACTCAATGGATTGATATTATAAACCCAAGGGATAAAAATTATAAACCTGTGGTATACAAACCCTAAAATAAACATGGTTGACCATTGTTGATTTCCGTATTAAGACAATCCTTGTCACAATGCGGTGTTGGACCATGCTTGACCATGCTTGACTATGATTGATTTTCATATCGAGATAATCTTTGTCACAATGCGACATTGGACCATGGCTGACCATAATTGATTTTCATCTCGAGACAATCTTTGTCACAATGCAACATTGGACCAAGGTTGACCATGGTTGATTTTCATATTGAGACAATTATTGTCACAATGCAACATTTGACCATGGTTGACCATGGTTGTCTATGATTGACCATGGTTGATCATGATTGATATTATAAACCCAAGGGATTGATATTATAAACCCAAGGTAATAATAAACCGAATGGATCATTACTAAAACCCCAAGGGATTATGAACCCAAGGGAGTAATATTAAACACTAAAATAAACATGGTTGACCATGGTTTATTTTCATATTGAGACAATCCTTGTCACAATGCGATGTTTGACGATGGTTGACCATGCTTAACCATGGTTGATTTTCATATACAGGTAATCTTTGTCATAATGTGAAGTTTGACCATGGTTGACCATGATTGACCATGTTTGATTTTTTTAACACATGGTTGACCATGATTGACCATGGTTTACCATCATTATCATGTTGGAGACAATGTTTGTTGTAATGTAACGTTGGACCATGGTTAAGACATATTGGTTTTTCATATTGAGACAAACATTGTCATAATGCGATGTTGGACCATGGTTGACCACATTTGATTTTATGAAAAATGGTTGACCATGATTGAATTTATAAAATATGGTTGACCATAGTTTTCCATAATAAACCATAGGGATTAATACTAAAAACCCAAGGGATTATAAACCTAAGTGAATGATATTAAACCCTAGGAATATGAACCATTAGATTAATAAACCCAAGGGATTGAGATTATAAACCAAAGGGAATAATAAACCTAAGGGATAAAAAATATAAAACCAAGGTATATAAACCCTATTAATATTATAAACCCAAGGTATATAAACCCTAAGATAAATATTATAAACACTAAAATAAACATAATTGACCATGGTTGATTTTCATATTGAGACAATCCTTGTCACAATGCGATGTTGGACCATGGTTGATTTTCATATAAAAACAACAAATGTTATGATTGACCATGGTTGACGATGATTGACCATAAATGACCATGTTTTATTTTTCTTCAATATGAGTATCTATTTTGACCTTGGGATGGAAGTACCAACGTTCACTTTTAATTTCTTTATAGATGGACGATCGCGATTGAGTTTGAAGGAAATATCCTTTGTTTGAGTCCATGAGGGACGCCTTCTGTGAAAGGAGGGTGAAGGGTTGCAATTTCAATTTTTTTTAAAATGATTTTGAATGTGCATTGATCTTGTTGCTACTTGTAATGTGGTCGATCCTGCCTTGTACGTCACTAGGCGCGGGGCGAACGGGTGGACGCATTGTGAAGGGATCCGGGCAATTAATTAGCTTATTCATCTAGATAAGCTTGCATTTGTTATTCCACCGATTGTACTTTCAGTTTCACATTTTGGCAAGTCCCTGAAATCGTTCCATGTGATTAATTTCAGGTACTAGAGGAACATGAGAAGGTATAAGGAAGTATGGTAAGGATAAATACTACAATAAGTTTGTGAAAAAACGCATCGAAATTTTGTTTTTAATCTCTGTTATAGAGTTTCTCACATCTACAATTTTGTTCAATGTGCATTTGGGTAGAGGTCAGTTTTTACATATCATTTCGGTTTTGATATACGAGAGTTGTATGTGATAGTAAAATCATGTAAACAATACATAATGTTGCATATTTTAGGTGATGATTTATTTTTCCAAAAATATTGTGAAGCTTGGATCATGGATCTGGCGCATAGAAAGCCTACCTGCGTCCCTCGATCGGAGCATGGAGCACCACAAATCATATTGAGAGTATAATAGCGTGCATCATGGCGTGGAATTGTTTTATGGACCTTTCCATGAACTTTTTATAAACAACGATGAGGATTTTTGTTAAAATGTCTTATTTATCCACGCATCTAAATGCAAACACATGACAAAAAATAATAAAAAATTATTGATCATCTTATCCTTTGGAACCCTGATAAATTACAGATGAGCATACTATGATCATGTATTTTGGTTTGTTGTGCTATCGTGCTAGTTTATACTTTAATTTCAAACTAACTTGTGACCTCGTGAGGTCTTGAGGCCTTACCAATGTCTATATAAGTTCAAATCCGCGGAAAAACAAACTTGATTAAAAATTTCAGATCTTCTTTTAATAAAAGTGCTTGAATTGGCCTACCAGAGTGTAGCCAGAGTGAAAAATGAAATTTCTCGTCCTAGGAAACGGAGCAATCAGCAAAAGCAAAAGTAAGGTTCTCTTGCCAATTGCGCATGAGCGCATGAAGTAACGATCGGGGCGGTTTGTTTGCCTGCCGCCCGACCGCAATCGAGTCCTGCGGAGAATGCTGCAGCGTATTCTGATCATGGAGACCCGATGACGGTGTTTGAATATATTATGATGTGATTGTTGTCAGCTTGTTCTGACAAGCATTTGTACCAGTATATCTAAAAAAGAGGACAGATCTAAAAAAAGAAGGCTCATAATGATTCTGTAGGGAACTAGCCCCTCCCATTATTTTGAAAGGTTCTCTTGCCAATTGTTCACGGTTCAGCGAGAGTAGGGTTTGTTTAATTATTGTTTTGATATTTATTATATTATTTAGATTCATCTTTGGATTTTATGGAAGGTATGTGGAAACAAAAGTACACTCTTAAAGTCGTCCACTTATATCAATTTATTTATCAACGAAGTTACATGGAAACCAATTCGATAAAGAATGGAAAGAAACCTAGAGTACATTCACTGTCATGTCAATATTAAAGTCATCCATTGTCCTGTCAATATTAAAGTCATCGCATTTGTGAATTTTTTTAATAATTAAAAGAAGCCTAAGTCTTCCTTTCAAATTTTAAAGTCTTCAAATATCTTTATCGAAGAATATTGGTGGAGATTAATTGGTTTGGGATTTGAAAGAAACATAGCTCTGCTGAGGAGAAATCATGTAAAACTTGAAATCTGCCTTTAATGAAGTCTACAAGTCAAATAGATTATTTTGATCGAGAAAACCGTTTGTGCTTTTAATTATAATGATCCTCTATGCAAAAAAAAATAAAAAATAAACCATTTAATAAATTAAAAAAACACTCATATAAATATGTTATATCATATAAACTTACTCAAATCTCTAATAAATCTCAAAACTATTAACATGAATTTATTCTCTTATATAAACTAAAATATGTAATAAATAAATAAATCATTGTTACTTTAGTTAGAAGGTTGCGTGAATCTCACCATTCCCGAGGATGACAAAGCTATTCCATCGCTAAAACATCTAATAAATAAATAGATTATTGTTACTCTAGTCAAAAGATAGCGTGAATCTCTCAACCATTAAAAAAAAAATTATATCATATTCATTAAAGTATAATCTGCTTTTTAATTAGATTAGCCTTTTTCTGGATTGATTAAGATTTCTCTATGAGAAAACATTTTTATAAATACTAAACTTGGTTGAGTTTAATTATGTAGATTATTTGGCATGTCTAACTGTTAATACAATCATGACGCTTGAGTTAATCCATCCTCAATTTATGTCTGGTGATTGCCTCAGCCCAATTTTAATTATGTACTTTAAAGTTTTGGAGCACACTAAAGTAGCTCTTAAATTTCAACAATTTTTTTGGCATCTTTGAGATTATTCATGGAACCAAAAAGCTCAATAAGGAAGGCTCACACACAGACATATAGGTTGGATAGTAAGTTAGGAGACCTAGTGTCACTTGTTAAAAGGTGACAATATCAAACCCTTACCACCACGCAACCTACAAGAACCAATGGACATGGGTTACAAGAAATCCAAATACTTTTTTCTAGGTGATCCAGGAGGATCTTGTCAGTCCAGTTTATCCAGAGAGTTCAGTTCATCTTCAGCTTTGTTAGCTCTCCAGTATGGTCTTCAGTTTTATTCATGGTGGATGTGGTCCAAATTGTCGATATGGTGTTTAATGGTTAATGTCACAATATGACAATTTGTGTAATGGGTTATTTTTAATAAGGTTACAACCTAGTGTTAAACCTTAGCACTAAACTAATGTAATGAACCTAAACTACACAACCTATGTGCTAAACCTAATGCAAAAAAACCTATGTTCAAAAGCTAGAAAACCTAGCTATCAGACTTTATTATAAAATATATGCAAACAAAACATATGCACAATCCTAACCGCAGCGCTTCTAACCGCGTGGGGACCGTGACATGTGAGCAGGGAAGCTGCACAGTCTTATGACTGCACAGCTAAACTTCTCGGGGAGAAGACCGCAACAAAACCCGGGCCATGTAAATAGGTGGAAGACCACAACCATACAGGTAAGGAAGACCGCCATGGTTTGGAAGCCACGCAATGAGGGTATCCGCCACAGCCAGTTGTCACACGAATAGTTGGGTTACCGCGCTGTCAGCTGGAACCACAGGGATAACCAACGCAGGTGACCGCTAAGGGTTAGACCGCTTAGTCACATGCCAACGGAACACCCATTCCTTATTGTCAGTTGATTGTTAGCGGGTTCAGAGATAACCAAAGTTTTCTTTTGGGTTTTTGTTGCAATTTTGTCTATTTTAATTCAACCACCATGTGACTAGGTCATTAAGTGTCCTCTTGTAACAAGACCGAGACATTCAACCTTTAATGCAACCCATACATGCCTAAGTTTGGCATCAGGAGTTGAAGGGAATTAGAGTGATTTTGAGTCTTGTATGCAGATGATGAGCCAGAGAGGCAATTGTTGTTCTTAGTGTATCTTGGTCGTTCGGAGGCGGAATTAGGAACTGAGATAGGCGTTGGAAAGCTAAGAGAGAGAGAGATTTCTGTTGACAGAGACCAGAAGTGCCTATGTGCACAATCAGTCTGGTGGTTTTTCTGTGTAAAATACCTCTTTCGATCAATCCTAATAAAGCGGACCCAGAGATGTAGTCCATTAGGGATGAACTCCATAATCAATGTTTGTTGTCTTATATCTCTTTTTTTGCTGCAAATTCATGCTTAATTATGTTTCTTAAGTTCTTGATTAAGTCTTGAATCAAATTCTTTCCTTCAGTCTTCCACACTCAGAATATAAGATTAACGATCAATTCATTGTTGGAAAATAATCAATTCTACTTCAGTTTAGTTTATGATTGATTTCAAATCATATAATTTGGTATTAGAGCAGGTTGTGTTTTGTAGAATTTTTTCTAGACAATATTAACTGGATCTAAGTCGTGACGTGGAGAAGGAAAACTTGAGGAGTTTGATCCAAAGATTGGAAAGCGAAAAGTCGCTCATAAATCGACAACGACAGGATCTGATGCAGGTGAAACTCCTGAAGAGAATATGAGCGAGGAACAGTTTTAGAAAGTGTTTTTGAGCATGCAGCATATGTTGGGATAACTCTACGAAGATAAGAAGATGAAGATGTAGCTTCTTCTTCAAAGACAACGAAGAAGGACAAGGGAAAAGGCAAGGCTGATAAACCTCCTTCTCCTCCATCATCTCCATCATCATCTCCTTCTTCTTCTTCTTCCATTTCAGATTCTGAAATAGAAAATAAACCTAAGAAATCATCTCTTTTGAAACTTGATGTAAAATTTGAGCTGCCTATTTATGATGGCGAAATGAATCCTGAAAAGTTAGATAACTAGATTAAGCAGTTAGAAGTGTATTGTCGTATTCAAAACATTTCTGATGAAAAGACAAAAATTTGGTTAGCTACACTTAGAATGGGGGGAACAACTTTAATCTGGTGGGAAAGTAAAACTCAAATAGATGTAAAGCGGAAAGGTAAAGTCATCTCTTCATGGTCTAAGTTTTTAAAAGCTCTTAGAAAACAATTCTATCCTTTGGGATACATGCAACAAGATGTTATTGATTAGCAGCATTTGAGGCAAGGTAAGGGGCAGAATGTTCAAGAGTTTACTTAGGAGTTCAAGAAGAAAGCTTTGGCACTTGGTATTCCATTGGATACACGTGAAACTTTATTAAAGTACATTGGCAATTTACATTCATATTTACAGCATACATTGTTGATGTTTAATCCTAATAACTTTGATGAAGTGTGTGTTCAAGCCATACATATTGAATCAGGTGGTAGACCTTTCAAGTTATCACCAAAAACATCCAAGCAACTGGAAATCAAGAATTCAAAAGACATCAAGAGGAAGAGCAATTTGAAGGGGAAGAGATCAACAACAACTCAAAAGGAAAGTGAAAGACCTACTTTTACTCATTGCCAGAGGATCGAACATGATGAATCCAAATGTTGGAAACTTCACCTAGAACTCAAACCAAAGAAGTTTCAGAAGAAAAAAGGTGAAAAGAAGGCTAATGCAGCAATCCAACAAGATTTGGGTTTCAACTCAGGTGATGAAGGTAAAATAACCGAAATGGTTTCAACAGGTAAAACTTCTGACATTGGTTCGAGTTCTAGCACTGCTGCACCTTGTTAACACATAAATCATCTGAATGAGGATAAAAGGGTTGAATTATTTCATATAAGGATAACTTCTAAGCATAAGAAAATAGATACATTATTTGATAGTGGATCACAGGCAAATTTAATATCTAAAGATTTAGTTAAGAAATTGGGTTTGGAGACACAAAATCATCCAAGACCATACCCATTAGGTTGGATAAATAAAGAAACTCATATTAATGTCACAAAGCAGTGTCGGTTAAAATTTGCCATTACAACTAATTACATTGATGAAGTGGATTTAAATGTGATTCCAACAAACATATGTGGAGTAGTGTTGTGAAGTCCTTATCTCTATGATCGTGATGCGGTGTTTCATAGGAAAGAGCATAAATATCACCTTAAGAAAGATGGTTTGAATATATTGTGAGGGCACATAAACTCAAATCACACTTGGATTTAGTTTCAGATAATCAGATGAAGTGATTAATAAGTTCAAGTAAGAAATATGTACTCATGGTTGTAAAATAACAACATAAAAATCTACAGGATGCTTTTCAGGTTGTGAGTCTCAGTTTAAAGACAGTTTGGTTGAAGTGGAAGAATCTTTTCCAAGTCTATTTAAAGAACGAAAGCCTCTTCCACCTAAGCGAGAAATACAACATGAGATACAATTGATGTCTAATGCCCCTCTTCTTAATATTGGAATATATCACATGTCAGTTACAGAGAATGAATAAATAAAGAAACAAATCCAGGAATTGATTGAAAAATGTTTCATCCGACCCAATTCATCTCCATGTGGCTCACCCATAATTTTGGTTCCTAAGAAAGATGGGACATGGAGAATGTGTGTCAAATTTAGGGCCTTAAACAAAATCACAATAAAAAATAGGTGTCCTCTTCCCAGGATAGATGATTTACTTGATCAACTGAAAAATGTTGTTTATTTCACTAAGTTATATTTAAGAAAAGGGTATCATCAAATTCGCATTGCAAAAAATGACATCTGGAAAACTACATTAAAAACTAGGCAAGGACTATTTGAATGGTTAGTAATGCCTTGGTTTGTGTAATGCTCCAGCAACTTTCATGTGGGTTATGAATGATGTATTCTGCCCATACATTGATAAATTTGTCATAATCTACTTAGATGATATTCTGATTTTTAGTTCAAGTATGGAAGAGCATGTTAGGCATGTTAAGCAAGTGTTTGAAATGTTGCAGAGGGAAAATTTGTAGCTTAAACTTTCCAAATGTGAGTTTGGTAAAATTTCACTGAATTATCTTAGTTACATAGTTGGAGGTGGATGTTTGAAAATAGATCCAGCTAAAATCGATGTGATTGTTAAGTGGCCAAGACCACATAATGTGACTAAAGTTAGAAGTTTCATAGGTGCAATTGAGTATTGGAGGAAATTTATTGCTCAGTTTCTTTAATTGCATCAGCGTTACATGATTTAACAGGTTCTAAAGTTCCCTTTCAGTGGAGAGGAAAACGACAAAAGCTTTTGATACACTTAAGCATAAAATTGTCACAACACGAATCTTAGCTTTACCAGATCTTCAACAGCCATTCAAAATTGAAATAGATGCTAGTGGTTATGCAATGGGCGCAGTCTTACTTCAAAAAGGGAAACCAATTTGTTGTCATTCTGAAACTTTTTGTAAGGCAGTAATGAATTATCCGACATATGTTAAAGAACTGTTTGCTCTGGTCGAAAGTGTTAAGAAATGGAAACATTATTTAATGGGTAGCGAAACAGTGATTCACATAGATCATCAGCCGCTTCAGTACCTTTAGTCTCAAACTAAGTTGCAACAATCTCATCATTATATATGGATGGGATTTCTTTGGAAATTTCACTTAGTAATTAAGTACAAAAAGGTGTCACAAACAAAGTAGCTGATATGTTGTCTAGACCATCTTTGATTGCTTCATTAGTACTGCAGAATAGTTCTTTAAAACATGAAAGTTATATAAAACAATATAGTACAGATGTTGATTTCAAAGATATTTATGAATCACTAACTCATGGTGCTTAGGTGGAAGAAGTCAATTATCATATTCATGACATTTTGTTATGTCATCTGGGTAAGTTGTGCATACCATGGACAAAAAGAGCGCATGTCATTCGGGAAGCACATTCTTCTCGCATTTTAGGACATTTTGGAGTAAGCAAAACAATGGCACAAATTCAAAGGTATTGTTACTGGCCTCACATGTATGAAACAATTGTTAAGTACATTAAAGGATGTGTTATGTGTTCAATCAGCAAGCCAAGCAATCGAAAGATCAGTTTGTACATGCCACTTCCAGTTCCTTTGCAACCATGGGACAACATTTCCATGCATTTTGTTGGAGGATTTCCTATGTCCAGGAGATGACATGATTACATGTATGTTGTGGTTGATAGATTCAGTAAGATGTGCATTCTTGTTCCGTGCAAAAAGAAAGTGACAGTTGAATAGACTACAAAGATGCTCTTCGAACAGGTATGGGTTCATTTTGGGTTACTTACTTCTCTTATTTCTGATCGAGACACTTGTTTTGTAGGAGAGTTTTGGTCCACTTTGTGGGGACTCATGGACACAAAGCTAAAGAAGAGCACGACATTTCATCCACAGATCGACGGATAGACAGAAGTGATGAACAGGACAGTCATACATATTCTCTGAGGCTACTGTAGTAAACATCCTAAGTTATGGGATGAATCTTTACCTTATGTGCAGCATGCTTACAATCAAGCCTTACATTCTTAGACTAATCGATCACCATTCGAAACATGTTTTGGGCATCTACCAAAGTCACCGATGGATTTCATGTTCGGTGAAGAGGATAAAGTGGGTGAACATGATGATGCAAATAAAGAAGCTAAGTTCATTCAACAGATACAACAAATACGTGAGGCAGTGCAGGATCAGTTAGAGAAGAGTCAGGCCAAGTACAAAATGTGCCATGACAAGCATCGAGTCAATCATCATTTTCAGGTCAGCGATCAAGTATGGTTATATATCAGCAAAGACAAGTTGAAAGGAGAAGGTAAGAAACTGAAACCCATCAGGTATGTGTTAGGCCCCTATACTACTAATGTAACCCCTTATTGTTATTAGTACAACCCCCTTATTATATTGTTGTACCCATGTAGTCCCCATATTGTTACTATTGTGCCCCATAGAAGCCCACTATTGTTATTATTGTGCCCTTACATTATTATTGTTATGTCGGCTCTGATTATATTATGACTCCTTACACTCCTATATAGAGAAAGGAGGTCTTGTCATTTGTATCATCCAAGAAATGTTCATTTGTGTAATGTAAAGGAGGTTTCCCCCTCAAAGAGGCTGAATTCTAAGGCGTTGATCGATCTTTTCTATCTTTTTGTGAGCTGGTTTCTTAACATTTGGTATCAAACCTGTGGATTCTAGGGTTTTGTTGCTCCAAACAAGTCATTGTGGGATTTTCGCTATAACTATTTCGCTACGAAGTTTCAAAAGCTAAGAAAAAAAAACCCATTTGAGACGAAATTGGTTTGAACCTTGACTCTGAATTTCAGATCCTGTCTCACTATATTTTCAGAGATATAGTCTGAGGAAGTTAGGGTTTTTGCAGACCCCCGAAATACATTCCAAACAGGTGACCTGGGGAAAATTGTCATAACTTCCTATTTGAGCATCAGATTGAAATTTTCTAAGAAGTTTCAGAAAGAGGACGGACTTTAGTTTCTTGTGCACATTTTTAGATCCAAAGGTCGAAACAGTGACACGTGTCATGTCGTACAAGTTCGCTCTACTGAACTAGTCTATAATCAGGTCATCGTGGGAGATTTGGCCTAACTCTTCCTTGGAGAATCCAATTTGGATCAAACTGGTGGCATTGGAAAGAGGACGAAAAGGGATACTACATATCACGATTTCAGAACTGGAAGATCCAAAATTGCAAAGTTACAGGCATTTCAAGATCGAGCTCCTAAAATAAAGAAAAAGCGAGATGAGGAAATTTGATGGCAAGGATCCAGTAAATTGGATACTAAAGATGGAGAAATATTTTGATCTACATGGTGTACCACTGTTACAAAAGGTATGTATTGCATCTAATTATTTATAACCGAATCAATTTTTATGGTATAAAGGGCTTTTTTCTCGTAAACCACTTGTCACGTGGTCAATTTTCACGGAGAAAATGATAGCACATTATGAGGATACAAAGAGAAACTCCTTCTTTAGCCAATTGATAAATCTCAAACAAAAGCGTTCAATGGAAGAGCACATTGAAGACTTTCAAAAATTGAATAGAAGGGTAAATTATATTCCAGAGAAGCAAAGGATTGGTGTCTTCATAGGGACTTTAAAGGATAACATTCAACATGAGGTTCGTTTTTGGGAACCTGATTCATTGGAGGAGACATTCAAGTTGGTGAGAAAAATTGAAAGAGAAATTATGAAAACAAGGAATCCCACCACTCATGAATATAGTTATGGAAGTTTTTCTTCTCCTAGCCTTCCACAACCTACAAGGCTTACACCACAACAATTGGAAGAAAAAAGAGAAAAAGGGCTTTGTTACAATTGTGATAGCAAGTGCACTAAAGGTCATAAGTGTGCTGAGAAGAAATTATTTTACATAGATTATGAAGA
>APFE030687785.1:23900-40693 GCA_000404065.3 Pinus taeda
ACCACTCCTCAAACTCTCAAGATAGAAGGACATATCAAGAAGAAAAAGGTTCAAGAAGTGAAAGATCACATCGAGAAAGAAGAAATGAATCCAACCATATCCTGTAATGCATTGGCTGGAATTACCACTCCTCAAATTATCAAGATAGAAGGACATATCAACAAGAAAAATGTTCAAGAAGTGAAAGATCACATCGAGCATCAAGAAATGAATCCGACCATATCTTGTAAAGCATTGGAAGAAATTACCACTTCTCATACTCTCAAGATAGAAGGACATATCAAGAAGAAAAAGGTTCAAGCAGTGAAAGACCACATCAAGCATCAACAACAAGTTCTCCAACTTTTAAAGGATAATGCCACTTTGGTGCAAAATCGAATGAAACAACAGGTAGATCAACATTGTAGTGAAAAATGTTTTGATGTAAGTGATTGGGTATTTTTACTGCTACATCTCAAGCAAGCTATTTATGAGAAGGAAATGTTGGAAATACTACATGCACTTAAGAAATGGCGACCTTACTGAATGGGAAGACACTTCAAAGTAAAAATGGATCATGATAGTCTTAAATACTTTTTAGAACAAATATTATCTATAGAAGAACAGAAAAAATGGGTCACAAATATATTGGGTTATGAGTTTGACATCATCTATAGAAAAGGGAAGCAAAAATTTGTTGCAGATGCACTCTCAAGAAAGGATGAGGATGTGGAAGCATTGTTTTGTGCTATTTCTATTATCCAACCAGATTTAGGGGAAGAAGTACAAAGAAGTGTGGCCACTCATTCAAAAGTTGCAGAAGATCCCAATTCAAACAATATTGCCAGAACTTGAAGAGGAAGGAAAAATCATATTGGAACCTAGAGTAGTCATAGAAACAAGAACCTAACAGCTACGAAATCGATCAATTTCAGAGTATCTCATCAAGTGGAAGAACTTACTCGCTGAAGATTCCACATGAGAGGACAAGAATATTCTACAGAAGCATCAAGAACTACTCAAGCATTGAAGACAACACTTTTTGAAGGAGAGGGGCATGTTAGGCCCCTATACTACTAATGTAACCCCTTATTGTTATTACTACAGCCCCCTTATTATATTTTTGTACCCATGTAGTCCCCATATTGTTACTATTGTGCCCCATACAAGCCCACTATTGTTATTATTGTGCCCTTACATTATTATTGTTATGTCAACTCTGATTATATTATGACTCCTTACGCTCCTATATATAGAAAGGAGGTCTTGTCATTTGTATTGTTAGCACCTAAATCCGCCTTAGGTTGAAAGAAGGCAAAATTCAGGGTAACCACAAACCACGCTCAGTCTGGTAGCTAGCCCTCCCAGAACAGGAGAGGGCTCTCTCCGAGTCACGCTCAGTGAATAGATAAATGAAATGGCCTGAGATGACTTACAACGGAATATTTATCTTAGGATAGTAAGTGAAAATGGATACAAGAAGTGATTTTTATGAATGACTGTGTTTCTGGGATGGTATGGGACCAATGGACCTCAATGAACAGAGAATTTAATACAAAGGCACGGATTATTTCGTGAGGCAAGATAGGCAGAAAGCCTAGCAATTTAGTTTAGGATAGTGTGGAATGGAGAGATTGATTAAGAGGGCGAAAAGGGCATAGACAACATGAATCCTTTTCAACAGAAGAATGAACATTGAACACGAAATTTTCCCACGGGCAGAGCAATAAAATTGAATTCTACCTTAGCTAACTTAGAAAACTTCACTGGAAATGAATATGAAATGAACTATGAAACATAACAAGATACATATGAAACATAAGAGACACATTTGCTACACTCAAAACCACATGAATCTCATGAAACAGAGCCACTGCCTTTCATTAATCCTTTGTAAAAATGTACAATGCAGAAACAAAGTTTCTTTCCCACAGTCTCCCAGAAGTTACAAGACAACCAACCCTTTGCAAATGGTTTGCATACAATATATAGAATGTGCCATGAAGAGATGGAACTCCCAAGGGTTGGGGACTTACTCAAATCATCACAAAATGAAGGTGGAGAGCCAAACATCAGCTACAGGTGTAGAGCCACAAACATGACAAATGGATAGGGTGGCCCTTTGCCTTCCTTTGCCACTTGGATAACTGACCATCTGGAGTGAAAATGATTTTAAAACTGCCTTAGGTGCCAAAAAAATGAAGTGCATATGAGGGGGCCCACTTATGGAAAGTCGGGAGGCGAAATTTCGCGAAACAGAGGTATTATGAGCCTTTTTTCCTATATGCGTCGCGCCCTTTTCTGTATGCTTCGCGCCACTTTGAGGCCAGTTTTGAGGCACTTGCAGGAGTCCAAAATGTGCCCAAGTGTGCTCGTTTGAAAGCCTGTCCTGTCTACTTTCCAACCCAAGTGGAATTTTTCAATTTGGAGCTCACTTACCCCTCCAAATCTTCATTCTCCCAAGACTGCTCCCTGTGTGCCAAAATAGGGGCAGTGAGGCCATTTTTTGGGTGTTTTTTGCCCTTTTGGTGACCAAGATCTTCTCCAAATTTCTTGCCCGAGTGCAAGTAGTCATTATTTTGCATGCTAAATCCAAAAATGCAAACCATTTCTCATTTGGAGCTCCCAATCCTACGCGTCGCGCCGGTGGCGCGGCACGTATAGAGAAAAAACCTGTGTTTGTGCCAAAAATTTGTCATGTGACCAAAATTTCCCCAAATTCCTTGAAATTTGGGTTGGAGGTCCTCTATGAAGTGCTATGTTGTGCCACAGAAGCTTCAGTCAAGATTCGAAGCCAATATCCACCTTCTTCTTCTTATGCCACTATTCTCCAACATTTGGTATGCCTGTTGCTACTGAGATAGTTTCGAGTGTCAATGTGAAGGTGACCCCGGCCAAGGTAGACTGACCTCCATGTAGGTGAAGCACAAACATACGGGCCAACTCATGATGAACTCTGGCATTTTCCACCCTTTGAGAAAATTCAAAACATGCTAGGTGCTGGAAACATGACATAGCAAGAGGGCATGCATGCAACTCAGTGAGGGTGTTTGGCTCATCCCTAACATGTTTTCCACTCCTATGATGTCTCCTGGGAGCCTGTTCTCCTGAAGCTATATCACTGTGAGTTTCATACTCTGATGAACCCTTAGATGTCATGACTTCTGTTTATGCATTGTACTTAGGCTGCCCTTTGATGATGGTGAAGCTGGGTGTTTTTGTGATATCTGCCACCAAGGGGAACAATGAAACAAAGGGAGTATTAGGAGGGGAGTAATTTGATGGGAATAGGGGTTATGGGGAGAAATTTGTTTAGGGATATGTAGGAGGTTTTGGTTATTTCATAGGGTAGGGTTTTGGGGTTTTGACGAGGTAGGGTTTGGGGTTTTAATAAGGTAGGGTTTGGGGTTTGTATTGACCAAATAGTGGAGGGATAAGGAATATGAGTTTGGTAATATTTTAGGGTAGTGATAATAGGAAAAATGGCATAGGGGGATAAGAAAAAATGGTAAGGAAGGGAAAATGGAACCTTGGCATCAACACCACACTTATACAACCCTAGCAACAATGACTTTTTGGTATTTTCTTGTGGTTGACTTTATAAGTTTTTGTTGCATTTCAATCATAGCCATAAACCACCATATCACTCATAAAATTTGATGAACAAGTGATGTTATAGAGCCTACCTTTAAATTTGATGGGCTTCACAGGCAACTTGAGGCAATTTGGCACAATTTCATGCCTTTTAGCCCTATGCGCCGCACCTCCCATGTGCGTCGCGCCAGTGTAAATTTACACTGGAAAATTTCTCTATATGCGCCGCGCTCCCTATGTGCGTCGCGCCCTTTTCCAGGGGACTTTTGGAGGCCTTCCCGGTGTCCAAATTGAGCGCAAGATAGCTCGTTAGAAAGGTATTTAAGTCTAATTTCCAAAAAAACCATAATTTTTCAATTTTTATATCATTTTCCCTATCAAAAATCAAATATCCCAAGACTGGACAAAATGTGCCAAATGAGGCTGCCTAAAGGCAGGGTGTTGTTGCAGTCAACTTTTGAATGCCTTCCTCAACTCCAAATTGAGCTCATGATAGCTCTTTTGAAATATCTTTGTGTCTAGCTATCATTTGACTCATCAAGAAAGTCATTTGACCAACCAAGCTAGGAGAAAACTTGATTTTCCCAAGGTCACTTCAGAGGTGCTTCAATTCTCCCGAGACGATTGTATTTTTGACATTTCTCCAAAACCATGACACCTGTGTAAAAAGTGAAGGAGGTTTTTCTTCCTTGGCATGTTTTGGACAAAAATTCCTCTCATTTTTCCCAAATTCATCTTTTACCGCTCATAAACATCATTTGAGTAAAACCTACCCCAATGTGTGGAACAAGAGATTTGTCGAAATGAAGCGAAATGAAGGGGATAGGTGGCTTCTAAATTCTTGGGAAAATTCTTAGAAGTAGGGAGGGATGTTAAGAAGTAGAGGAAAGTGGAATTTCACAGATTGAGTGAGGGGAAGGGGTCCAAAAAGGCAAAACATAGGTCCAACCTAGAAAATTGCCAGGTTGTAGCAAGAAACTAGGGTTTGTGCGAAAATGAGGAGTTTGGGGCATCTCAGTGATGGGAAGTGTTTGATAAGGTACTTTAAGGATAGGGGAAGGTGTATGAACATCAGGATACAAGTTTTTCCAATGATTTGACCGTCCAAGAGAAATTTCCTTCAAAACCCTAGGAGAAGGAAATGACCTTACCTAGGTGCAACTGAAGCATGAACAAGGTGTAAAATGACCCAGTGGAACTTGACATGATAATGACAACCCTCTGAATGATGGTAGACTCAGCTGAATAGCGACATTGACTGACATCTGGACAACTTTGAAAGGAGTGAAAGAAAACCCTAGACCTAATGCCTAGTGACCAAATTTTACTTGAAGACTCACTGAAATGATAAAATTTGACCTTGACACCTTAAAATCACTTTGTAAGAGCATATTTGATCACTGGAGGAAGGTTGCAAAGACTGACACTAACATGTATCATCCAATAAATGTTCATTTGTGTAATGTAAAGGAGGTTTCCCCCTCGAAGAGGCTAAATTCTAAGGCGTTGGTCTATCTTTTCTATCTTTTTGTGAGCTGGTTTCATAATAGTATGGCCCTTTCAAGATTGTTGAGAAGATTGGAAATAATGCATTTCGATTAGATTTACCTCCTTACATGCGTATTTACTCAGTTGTAAATGTAGAAAATCTAAAGTTGTATGAACCTCCAATGATCATGGATCCTGAGAAAGATACACAGGTTCCGACTATTAATGATTTGGCACCTGAGTATATGAATAAGTTGCAGGAAGATACCATCTTGGACAGGAAGGTTCAATCTTCAAGGCGTGGAGATTTTGAATATCTTCGAGTGGGACTCCTGGGTATGAATCCAAGAAAGGCAAGATGGATGGAGATCAGGAGAGTGAGGGAACTGTACCCTCACCTGATATCTGCTTAAATCAAAATTTTTTGGTCTAAAAGCTTTCAAGTGGAGAGGATTGATCTAGGAGGATCTTGTTAGTCCAATGTATCCAGAGAGTTCATTTCATCTTCAGCTTCGTCAGCTCACCAATATGGCCTTCAGTTTTATTCATGGTGGATGTGGTCCAAATTGTCGATATGGTGTTTGATGGTTAATGTCACAATAAGCCAATTTGTGTAATGTTATTTTTAATAAGGTTACAACCTAGTGCAAAACCTTAGCACTAAACTAATGTAATGAACCTAAACTACAAAACCTATGTTCTAAACGCAATGCAAAAAAACCTATGTTCAAAACCTAAAAAACCCACCTATTAGACTTTATTATAAAATCTTTTACTTTCGTGATGTTGTTAGAATTGCATTTACAATAGCATAAAGGAACAGATTTTCATGTTATAAAGAAGAAGGAATATGGAAATCATTAGCAACATAAAACTCAAGATGTTGATAATGGAGTTCGTCTAGGAGGGACTATATCTCTAGGCCTGGTGTCAAGATGGTGTAGGCCACTGCATTAAGTGCTAGAAAGAGTGATGATGTACATAGGTGGTGATGTCGCTATCATACAAGGAAAATTCCCTCATGCAGGAGTGGCTCCATGAGATGTTCCGCTACAGGAACTCACACGCACAAAAAGACTCCTATCAGTATGACATAAACTCATGCATGATGATAATGAGCATCTCGCCAACATGGCATCAAAGGGATCTCAATGCAAACATACATTGTGACACATGAGTATCCCATCAACATGACGACAAAGGGATCTCAAATAAAACATGATGAATCATGACAAAAAGTACATCCCATTGATGATTGCGCATCACATCAAGCAGGAATCATGAAACAAATAAGAAAACAAGATCCCACATCAAACATCAAACAAGGATCTATGCAACACAATGCATCTCATAGCAAAAAGAAGTACATGAACACACTACATATACATCACATCCTGGGGCCATCTGAAGAAGAGGATGATAAACTGCTGAAGCTGGCCGTACCATCAATCTCGCGACGTCGAATCTCATAGAATGATTACTCGCACATTGAATGCTGACACCTGCACTCAACTTTGAAAAGTGGCCAAAAAATGAAATGATCAAATGGAAAATCTGAATGCACCATCAAATTTGTGGCGTCGAATAGTGCAAAATCGACTGTCAAATTTATGAATTCTGAGAAAGTGGAAATTTGGGGCTACAGGAATCTTTTAGATTACCCCTAGATTCCTCAAAGATTCCCTCCTCTGGGTCATCTAAAGATCTGCTGCTCATATCAAAATTCTGAATGCACCATCAGGTTCATGTCTTTGAGAGGTATAGGATCGACATAAAGTTTGTCCAATTTGGACACTGGCAAAATTTCGCCCTCCTGGAAATTTGGCTCAATCATGGTTCTACCTATGCTTTTCCCAAGGTCATGGTTCCCCCTGCAAAATAATAAAAAAATAATATGTCTCAAAAAACGTGTTCAGTATTTGGCCTCTTTTCCGCTCTGCATAACGTGGTTTCATTCCTCCGTTTGGCGCTTCCATTCTCCCCCCATCCTCCCCGTGCAAATGAACGTCAGGTTTATATATAAAATGGTGGTGGATTTTACAATGAATCTGTTGTGGCACGTTGGTGGTGCGAACGAATGGAGGCACAGGGGTTGGGGTATCAAATCTTGTCGTTGCTAAAACTGGCGCGCATACATTAATTTTAGCGCATTGTATAATATTACATCTTGGTGTGATTGTTTGAATTTTTTTGTGTTAAATTAGATGCGGTTTGTTTGTATTTACGTGGAGTTTGGTACATGGGACCGCCCGGTGGGGGCCAGCTCCACAATACATTGCATTAAATATTGTTTGGTGGGGGGAGGGTGGGGGGCCTTGTGGGTCGAGTCCACCGAAGGTGGCCCATCCACCCCAGTGTAACATTTGTTTAATTATTAACGAGGTGGGTTGGGCCAGCGGGGGTCATGGCCCATCGGCCTATTAATAATTAAAATTTTGTTATTTTTAACTATATATGGTTTAGGAAGGGAGGTGGCGGGGTTCATGGCCCGCCACCTCATAACATATATATATATATATATATATATATATATATATATAATATATATATATATATATATATATATATATATATATATATATATAACAACCACATTTTCGATTTTGTCTAATATAGGAGATATTAGACAAATTAAGTATCCAAAAAATTCGCCTGCTCCTCGGGAGCCAAATTCCATGTCCAGGACTTGGTCAATTTGTAGGACACTTAAACCTGGCCCACTACCCAACTTTGACCACAACTTTGACTAGCTCTTTCTCCCTCATACGAGCTCGGATTAACAAATCGTTCGCACCGTTGTGATCATGACAACAAGATCTACGCTCTAGTCCTAGTTCGAAAGCATTCTGATCACTTTGAATTTTGAGCTTCCATAAGCCCTCTTTGTCCTGTGTGTGTCCCTGGTGCCACCTGGATCACTCCGATGATCATGGATCCCGAGGAAGATACACAGATTCCGACTATTGATGATTTGGCACCTGAGTATATGAATGAGTTGTAGGAAGATACCATCTTGGACAAGAAGGTTTGATCTTCAAGGCATGGAGATGTTGAATATCTTCGAGTGGGACTCAAGGGCATGAATCCAAGCAAGGCAATGTGGATGGAGATTAGGAGAGTGAGGGAATTGTACCCTCACCTAATATCTGCTTAAATCAAACTTTTTGGTCCAAAAGCTTTCAAGTGGAGAGGATTGATCTAGGAGGATCTTGTCAGTCCAATGTATCCAGAGAGTTCAATTCATCTTCATCTTCGTCAGCTCGCCAGTATGGTCTTCAGTTTTATTCATGGTGGATGTGGTCCAAATTGTCGATATGGTGTTTAATGGTTAATGTCACAAAATGACAATTTGTGTAATGGGTTATTTTTAATAAGGTTACAAACTAGTGCTAAACCTTAGCACTAAACTAATGTAATGAACCTAAACTACACAACCTATGTGCTAAACGTAATGCAAAAAAAACTATGTTCAAAACCTAAAAAACCCACCTATCGGCCTTTATTATAAAATATATGCAAACAAAACATATGCACTGTCCTAACCGTGGCACTTCTAATTGTGTGGGGACTGTGACATGTGAGCAGGGAAGCCGCACAGTCTTACGACCGCACAGCTAAACAGCGCGGGAAGACTACAGCGGAACCTGGGCCATGTAAACAGGCAGAAGACTGCAACTGCACAGGTAAGGAAGACCACCATGGTTTGGAAGCCACACAATCAGGGTATCCACCACTGCTAGCTGTCACAAAAATAATTGGGTTACCGCACTGTCAACAGAACCACAGGGATAAACAACGCAGGTGGCCGCTAAGGGTTAGACCACCTGGTCACATGCCATTGGAGCACCCATTCTGCACTGCCAATTGACTATTAGTGGGTTTGGAGAAAACCAAAGTCTGTTTTCAGGTTTTTGTTGCAATTTAGTCTATTTTTAATTCAACCACCATGTGACTAGGTTATTAAGTGTCCTCTTGTAACAAGACCGAGACATTCAACCTTTAATGCAACCCATACATGCCTAAGTTTGGCATCAGAAGTTCGAATGAACCTAAGGAGCTATAAATTCAACCTTTTGATCATGTAGAAGGGAATTAGAGTGATTTTGAGTCTTGTATGCAGATTGTTGGCCCTCAGTTTTGGTCTATTTTTGCTTAGGGAAACCTACTTAATCCTTATATTTTCCATCCATTTTCCATCACATCCATCTCATTTTGATGTATTTTATGCATATTCAGGTGTTTAATTTTAATTTTGCAATTTCTAGAAGTTTTTATGAAAATTGAGTTTCAAGTGCAATTTTGGACTGAATAAGAAATTCTCGTAATAGCTATGTGGATGACCTATTTGCAAGACACTTGGGCTCGAGTTTGATGCATGGATGGACAGCTTGGGAACTAGGACTAAGCTAACTCCACTTGGTTCGGCCAAAACAAGCTTTATTAGGCCCGGTCAAGGCTGGTCAAACATGACTAGTCACCAGAAAATTCCTAGGAAATAGGGCAGTTTTGAGATTTTATGGGATTGACCATATTTCTTGGGATGAATTGGATGAGTTCGACTTAGATAGGTGGATATGAGTAGATATGAGTGTTAGAGATAATATAGATTAGTTTGTTTCATTAAACCTCTATTTAAAGCCAAGACTTTGATGGCTTTTGTAATGGAATTTGTATGTAACTTTTGTATAATTTGAGTTGAGAGCTAATTTGAAGAACTTGTTTCATTCCAATTTGTTGTTCATGCTTGGTTGATTTACTGAAATTGTTTTAGCTGAGATTTCTTCAAGTGTGCAAGGCAAGGGTGGAGGGCCCCCACTCCAAGCTAAGTACACTTCTTTGTTAGACTAGTTTAATTTTCCATAAGTTGGTTATTTTAGAACTTGTTTATGTGCTTTGCTCCAGATTGGTTTATGGTTGATGTGTGATAATTTATTTTATTGCATCTTGGTTTCTTCACCACTTTAGTAAGATGGAATAACAAGGTGTTCAAGTTGAACACTCCTTCTGTTAAATTGGTGGATTGAAACTAGGTTTTCCTTGATTACATGCAAGCAGTTTTTCTTATGAATTTTCAATCTTCAATTGATAGCATTATGGTGAATGAATTATGATGGGAAATACCAAAGGTCTTTTAAGTTAAGAGCCTCCCTTCATTGATTATTTGTCCATCTTAAGCTATTGAGAGTTCGTAGTTTCTAATTTCTATTCATCAAGTAATAATTGAGGAAGAATTGGACCTCTTAAGTTAAGAGCCATTTCAGCTTTCCTTCATTGCAAGGTGAATTGAAATTATTAATGTAGGCTATATTTATAATATGCACTTCTTTAGTTTTCAAATTTTATCTTCTAAACTTGATTATATTTAATGTCCATATACAGTGGATTTGCCTCCAAGTTTTACAAACCCGGATTGATAATTAAATACTTGTGTTAATTTAGTCAATAAATTAGGCCAACATTTTGGCGCCATTTCCGGGGAGGTAATTATCAGCATAGTCAAATAGAAGATAAAGAAAAACACTAAAAATTTAGTTAAGATACATTTCTCTTAGTTATGTTTCTTTATGCCTAGAAATAGAGACCCTAAAATTAGGTTTCCAAAACAAAACCCCCAACAAAAACATTAAAAAAAAAAAAAAAAACCAAAACTACTAAATCCATTTTCAACAACAAGATGATGTTAAAGAATAGGTTACAACACTACTCCATTCTTCAACATTCTTTCTCATCAAGTCTTTATGATGAAATAAATTGTCATGTCCAAACATTCATTAAAGTATATTTTTCAAATTTGGATATGAGTTTACTTATGATCTTGTTACGAAAATGGATGCACTGGAAATTTTCTTATACTTGAGAGAATAAATTATTTTTCTAAAATAGAATAGGATAGAATAGAATAAATAAACAAGTATAATGAATTTGCAATAAGACTTCCATAATAAATTTGTTTCAAACAATTTCTTCAAATCACTGTTCAATATTCATTTGAAAGGACTACATGGCAATATGCAGTAAGAACAAGCCTATTTTGGGTAACCATATAGGATCATTTGAAATCATGTTGTTATTTTACATATCACTTGAAATCTAGTTATGGAATCCATTTTGAAGTTCTCAATTTATATCACAAATAAAAATGTGATCAAAATCAAAACTAGGTCTCAAGTGACATGTTGAGGACAAAGTTAGTACAACCTATATTTGATGTGACTAAAGGAAACATTTTTATCTGCCATTGATAGGGAAGATATCCCTTCAAATTTAGTTTCCAAATCAATTTGAATCACTTCAATCAGGTATCATATGAAAAATTTATTCTTGAAATACTAACTGCTTGTCAAAAAATCTACAAGGTGACAATTCTAGGTCTTGACTGTTCATTGGCATATTTGAAATAGCAAATAATCTTCTTTTCAAAACCTGTTTATATGGGAGATATATATTCAAGTCTAGTTTAAGACACAATTTGAATCATCCCATTTGGAGGTCAAACAAAGAAGATATGCCATATTTAATGACTGCATGCCTTCAAACCATCATAGCAAAACTTTGCCTCCTAGGTATGTTCATCACCAATTTTATGATATCAAGCCTAAGAATTTTTAAAACCTATTTCTACTGGAAATAAAAAAATGCATCTACTTTAATCTCCAAGTGGAATTAGATTTATCTGATCTTTATCGAAGAAGTTACGCTTCAAACAGTGACTGTTGGTCTAGTTAACAATGAACAAGCAGCTCTATCTTACATGGCACTCCCTATAATTTTTACCATATCATTTTAAACCATTTTGAAAACCTGTTTATACAGGAGATAGCCATATGAATTCAATTAAACTTGCCTTTGGAATCACAGTAATTCGATAGAAAACAAATATTTTGTAAACAAAATATCGCTAGGAGGTCTAGGCTGGCCACCATTCCTCAAAGGGGTAAATAAATGCATTATGTTTGTCTATCATATTTGGACTTGTTTTCTGAGAAATTCTTGTAATGATTTACATGTTTATTGGAAGAAGAGAGACTGTACACCTATCTTCCTCCATCATCTAATGTTGTATTCCAAGCAAGTGCTATGTTTTTGCAGGTCATAGGAAGAATGAAGGAGTGAACTCCATGGATGAAGTAATTTTCAAAATCAAATTCATATTCCAAAATATGAATACAAATGTTCAAGTCAAAGAAAAGTGAAAATTCACCTGATGTTGAGTTCATTCAATGAAGCTCAAACTCTTGAAGCTTGCTCTTAGATGTTGACCAACAACACCAACAAACCCTACAACATGATCGAGATCAAGGCAAAAAGACATGAAGCTAATCATTAGAAGAAGCATCCAAGCTCAATACCATGTCAAGTCACATCAATCTTCAAAAAAAGCCTTTCGTATTGAATTCATATTGTTCATGATTTGACCCATCATCCATACTGTATGTGAAGCTCCGCGACCATGAATGTTGAAGTCCAAGACTTATTATCTATCCATTTACTACTATCTCATGACTTCAATATAACCTATTTTCATAAGCTTTTCATACTTCCCTACTCCATTACGCCCCACCTCCATCTAAAAAAGAAAAAATAGAAAAAGGTCAAAAATAATAAAGGAGTTTGGTTGTGAAAATCCACGGAAGTGGCACAATACAAACTCGAATTCATATCGAAAAACCAACATGTTTGGCCAATATGAATTCTCTATTTTGTTTTACCATTTCTTCAATTTGAGTTTGCAGGAATCATCCTCCAAAATAAACAAGACTTGAGGACAAGTCTTCCCATCAGCAAAGGGGGAAGGTTCGCAAAAAGATACTTAGTTGTGCAGCTGAATTGACGACGGAATTTGTATTGTTGTCAGTTGGGACCTGAAATATTTTTGAAATCAATTGGAGAGGGACCTGACATGTTAGCAAAAACATGTATATATTGCATAAAAATGTACATGACAAAAGGGACTTGAGTTATCATGAATCAATTGCAGAGGGACCTGAACGACATCAACAACCAATGGACCAAAATCAATGAAGGATGCTAGAACAAAAGGCATAAATAAGCTCTATCTTTATACAATATTCAATCAAGATAACTTCATCCAATATTGTTAAAGAATATCAGCATGCATCCAATACTACAATGAAGTACAAGAATAGTAAGTACAAATTTTTCTCTTGTAAATTCACATTTTTGTAGAATTTTTTAGACTTTGTTGAAATTGAGTTAATACCTGAATGCATATTTTATACATTTTCGTCATCCTATACCCATTATCCTATATTCTACATTTTCGTTTATCCTATACCTAATCCAATGTACATATGTACATTCATTCCATAACCCTAACATTTCATAACCCTATATTTATTTTCTATATTCCATATTCATTTCAAAAACCCTAACCCTAAGTATTTTTCCTCTAAGCAAAATGGATTAAAGTGAGGAATCAAAAAAGTTGCACGTGCACAAACAAAGCAAGCATTAGTCCTATGGAAACAATTTTAAACATGACCTAAAAATGGTCATTTTAAAATTAAGGAAATCATTGCAATACATATGGAATATCAAACAAACAAATTGAAATGATATGACGCAATAAGGTGAAGTTATAATGGCAGATTGCATACAATATGATGGCAAACCTTATGGAACTATGCAACGATATCAAGCATATGGTAAAGGGTGAGCAATATCAAACATGCGCATTGTTTTTAAGGGAAATACATCAACAAAGGCAATATTTCATAAGGAAATATATGCATATAACAAATAACAAATATATGTTGCACATATGCGTTATATTGAAACATATTAAAACATTTGCATATAACAAATATATGTTGCAAATATGCGTTATATTGAATCATATTGAAAGGCACAACAGTTTGTGAATTCATTTAAAGCTTGCATGAAATGATATTAGGCGGGGGATATGATTCAAACAGACTTTCAAAAGTTGCTCAAACCTTTGATGGGCACGATGGTAATATGGCAAAGAGTGAGGATATGTGCCATTAAATTGAAATAATTTATGAGTGCATGGTTGAACAGCCGTAGGTAGTGGGGAAAGTAAAAAATAAAACCATGATTTATTTTTTACAGCAATCACGGCTGGCCACGATGGCAGCAATCAAACAACAGTGACACAATCAGAACATGTTGAACAGTGAAACCCTATGCATATTAACAGAGAGTCAAAACATTTTAAAAAAATGGCGAAAAACCACGTTGCATTCTGGTCAGAGCATAACCAGACAACAGTAAATGGTAAAAACGTTTTGGTAAAAAACCCTGGACAACAAACAAAATGGTAAAAACGTTTTTATAAATCCTGTGCTTTCAGCAAAGAACAACTCTGCCATTGTTGCAACTCAGAATCATGATTTTTTTTTGCCAGAGAATAGCAGCTGAAGGATTAAGAGCATTAAAAACGTTTTGCCAGAGGAGGTAAGGAAAAATAGCTGAGTCCGTGGGTAAATAGTGCCAGTTTGTTGCCCAGAATCTCGTGGAAACTTCAGATAAGACTAGATTTGATTTTCTTTAGATCGCAGAGGTAAAGTCGGGATCATGATTGCTGAACTCTTTGTTAAAAATTGTCTGTCATTTATTTAAAGTTCATTTATGCCACCAGCCAGCACGCTAAGGCGTTGAAACAAAGATTGAGGAGATATGGGTAAAGTGGAGTGCCATTAAAATAGTCCACGAGTCGAGCAAGTAGCCAGGTAAACGCCAAAAAATCACCATGATTCCAGGAGGTTATAAATGCAAAGTTTAGATAAACAAACAGTGAAGTTAATGGAAATAAGAAGAAACGGTCATGCATTGCCGATAAAGGGTCTGTTCATAAAGTATTAATTGCATAAATGAAGGTTTTTGAATAAAAATGGAGCACGTAACTTGTGTAAAACAGACAGTTAATTACACCTGTGCATACAATCAGGCAGTTCTATCAAATCCAGTTTGATGCATGACAACACGTAAATAAAACAGAGTTTTGGGCTATATTACGTAAAGCAGGGGTTGTGTATTGCAGAGAATTTTTTTTTTACAAGGGTTATATTGCAGGCATTCCAACCATATTTCGCATGCACACCACATCATTCAAATATCCCTCTGGGATCATATGCGTATTTGGCAAAGTCAAAACAGGGCTTTTGTATAAAAATGACTTGTATAGCAGAGGAGGTAGCGTGCGTGCTATTGTTATTGAGCTGAGGATGTGTTTTTTTAAATGCTGTTACAAGGATTATATTGCAGGCACTATAATGTGCATTTTTGCATAACAGGTATTGAAGATTGCCAAAACAAAGGTGTTTTTACTGCTGTTAAAGAGATTGTATTGAATGAACAGATGAATTCTAAATGTGCTTGTATTGAATTTGTGAACCCCATTGGTGGATCAAAGACTGGTGGGTACGGAGAAAGATACACCAAGAGCGGTGTTAATAATGCTTATGGAGCCGGTTCGGATAATGGCTTTGGCAACGTAGAATTCGATGCCAACAATGGTTTTTCTAAGGGAAATCCTTGAACACGTATTCTGGACATTGGTAGTAAGGCCTCGTAAAATTATTTCATCATCAATATGACGGTTTGTGTTTCATTTGAGTTTCACTGATAGCATAGCAAGGTTTGTGTGTAACAAAAGGAAAAAAACTGCTTTTTAGAATTTGGTATTTAGATTCCAATGGTATAAACTGTAAGCTTGTCTCAGTTTATAATAAAAAATGCCCATAAATAAAAGTAGCTTGGTTTAAAAAATTTATGCTAATGGAATCCTGGTTTAGAGAGCATAAGTAAGAGGTAAGCAGGATGCTGGAGAAACATTTGAAGAAAAATTGATTGCAAATTGAATGATCATTCAATCTTAGGGATGCATTTCAATTTTAAGAAGCTACTATTTTTCGTTGCTTTTTCTGAGCAAAATAAACTGAAATTTGAAAAACGAAAACATGAGTTTTGTTCAGAACGAGCCTAATTAGGCTCTATGCGGGCAGTTTTCTCAAATTCATTTATGTTTGGGATATTTTTATGGTTCTTGCAACCCATATTTTGCAGATTGCATGGGTAAATTAGTGGCTAAATTGAAAGTGAATGCCTAGACATAAAAATTTTTGCTTCACCTAGGGAGATGTAAGGGAAATTGGATATTGGATGCTTTGAGTAAAATTGTTAATTTGAGAGGGACATGGATCCTATGTTAGAATGTATTGCAAATTCAAGTTTTATTTGTTGTCTTCTCTAAAGACGCTCATCCAGAATGATATATTGGTAAAGAATGTCATCCACAAGAAAAGAGAAGAAGTACATGAAGGCATAGATATCCTTTTACAGGTAGATCAAGAGAAAGCTTCATCTTCAAGGGACAGAGTCACAGGTACATCAAAACATCAGTCAGCATACAGAGGCAGAAGATCATTGAGACAAAGACAAGCATGAGGACATGCTTGAAGATCAGCAAGGGGGAGATGTTGGCCCTCAGTTTTGGTCTACTTTTGCTTAGGGAAACCTACTTAATCCTTATATTTTCCATCTATTTTCCATCACATCCATCTCATTTTGATTTATTTTATGCATATTTAGGTGTTTAATTTTAATTTTGCAATTTCTAGAAGTTTTTATGAAAATTGAGTTTCAAGTGCAATTTGGACTGAATCAGAAATTCCCGTAATAGCTATGTGGATGACATATTTGCAGGACACTTGGGCTCGAGTTTGATGCATGGATGGACAGCTTGGGAA
>APFE030687785.1:41708-73865 GCA_000404065.3 Pinus taeda
TGTAATATGTACTTCTTTAAATCTCCAAATTTTATCTTCTAAACTTGATTATATCTTATGTCCATATACAGTGGATTTGCCTCCAAGTTTTACAAACCCGGATTGATAATTAAATACTTGTGTTAATTTAGTCAATAAATTAGCCCAACAAGTTGTCTTGACCATTATAGGTCGTATTCGTTGTAATTGAATGTAATGTAAAGTAAATTCCAATGGATGCACACAAAAGTCGAAGAGTCATGTCAGTTGAAAAGTCATGGGAAGTTGAACAGTCACGAGGGTAGTCCAAGGGTCACAAGGGTCAAGCATAACCCTTGGCTATATATACCTCTCACATTGTATGAGCAAAACACTTTTCACCTTGGCTCCTCCCATATAGCCTTGAGAATATGTAGTCTATTCTTTGAGGAGCGAGCAGTGGCTCCAATGTCCCACTACTGGGACTAGTGATGTATGGTGTACAGATGTGTCTTGGGACTTTTACTTAATTGAGAACCCTATTACAGGCCAGCACATTTTCACACATGCTTTGTAGATGTTTGTAAGACCACTCTTTAAACATTTGTAATGCATGTCTTCTTAACATGTACTAAGATAGTTGAACTACTTTGGTTACTTTAGTACTTACATTGTTGAATATGTGTTATATTGTTTATCACTGATGCCTCATCCGTGTGGACTACTCCGCAGGACATTAGATGGACCATTCTTGTTTTTCTTGGTTATAACGACAGTCACCCCCATATGGACTACTCCGCTGGATGGTGTATGTGTTTTCCCTTGCACTTTGGTTTTAACGACTATTGCATCCGCTATGGACTACTCCACTCGATGCTGGATAGACCCTTGTTGTTTTTGTGTGTGTCTCTCCCTGGGTGGAATTACTACCTCTCATCTAGACATTCACTTTTACCCTCTCTTTTACAGAAAGAGAACCTGGACACAAGTTACATTACGCACTTACCAAGCATACTCACCTCACTTTTTGAAGATACAAGCATAACACTTTCATGTGTTGAACAACAAGAGCTAAGGAAAATCTCTAAGATAATGGAAATCGATCCATCGTATTGGATGGGACTCCTACACCAAACGGTGTGAGATCTCGTTGGGACTTCATACCGGGGAGATCCCTTGAATGTTGGCAGGCCCAACCTTGTCAACAGAGTCTGAGACATAGAAAGTAGTAAAGTACTTACTTTTCAAAGGAGAGCAAGCTAATATAAGATTCCTTCCAAGAATGTTGACGATGCTTCCCAGATTCTCCAAAGATGTTCTTGAGTAATGGCTTTTATAGAGATGTTTTCAAGCTACTATGATGACTTCTTCAAGAGCTTGTTGATGTTTTTCAAGAGTCTTCAGTGATACCTTCAAGAGAGAGAGAGATATGATGATCCTTGTATCTCCTTCTTTTTGCCTTCAAGTATAGTTGTTGCAAATGGTGTCCTCCAAAGAGTGAGATGGTTATTGAAGAAGTATCTTCAAATGTGCCAACAAAAGTGATCTTCAAGTTGCCCTTCTTTCACCTTCGCTCTGATTCCATGTCGAGAAATCAATACGCTTGTAGATTCGGGTTGATTTCTCTTACTTGGTAATTACTTGTGAATGTTGTTGGCCTTTTATTACTTATGTTACCTTCTCTTCATCAAGCAAATACCAAAAATATACAAAACATGAAGATCACAAGAGACAAAGAACACAAAGAAATAGGCTTCAAGACAGGGTAAAACCTGACAAGGGGGAAAACCCAAAAACTATTCTTCTTATAGAATTAGATCAAAATGACATATCCAGGACCCAAAAAGCAAGACCAAGACTGCCAAAATACCCAACTCATCCCTCCTTCAAAACCTTCTCCAACCAAGTCAAAGTCAACACTAGTCAAACTTAGTCAAATATGGTTAAATCTCAGGATTCAGACCTGTAATTTTGAAATTTAACCCTAGAACCTTTGCACATGTGAGCATAAATAGGGCACAAAACAAGATTTTATCTCTCCTTTTACTTCTCTCTCTCCTTTGATTTTCGTCAATTTTCCTTCTCTTCTTAGCAGAAAAATTGAAGTTGTGTATGAGTGATGAAATGAGGTCAAACTTGTCATATTTATATATATCTAGGAGGGTCGAATAACTATCTCTTCTAGGCCGACTTGGTCTTGTGGATGACAAAATTGACTTTTTGACTCAAACAAAATGATTTTTCCTTTTCTTACAAATAGTCCAAATGGGACTTTGATTCAATAATATTTCTTTGACTTGTGGCAAATTTTCTTTCAACTCAAATAACCCTACAAGCATGAAGAACATGCCTTGACTAGAAAATAACATAATAATAATTTATTTCTAATTTACATGAAATACATATCTATACAAGTACAATGAGAATTATGAAAACCGAGCCTAGTTACATTTTCAACACAAAGGGTCTTTAATTTGTTCAAATTCAAAATCAAGGAAAAATTTAAGGATCCATACTTATCTTAAAGTATAGAAACCTTGTCCGAGGGGGGCAACTCAATTGGTGATTGAAGTAATGTGAAATTTGTGAAAACTAAGAGATCCAAGGTTCAATTCCCCCGGTTGTGACCCCGTTTACCGAGAGGAGGACACATTGTAGACCCCCAGAGGTTTATTAGTAGTTACGTGTCAGGCGACCTATTGGGTTCCTTTAGGATACAAAAAAAAAAAAAAAGAGTAAAGTATAGAAACCTTGGCAAATCTTACTAATTCTTAAAATGAAACAATAAAATGTTTAACACTATTTTTGTGAAATATTAGAATTTCCAAGGATTTTATATAGTTTCTAGAAAATGTTGTCAAATTATTACAATAAAATGCTTTTATCTAATAAAATTTTGTACAAATAATTAAAAAAAATGCAAAATAGAGAATATTTTATTCGAAAAATAAAATAAAATAAATAAATAAATCAAGGGCAAAATTCTACCCCTAAAATATTCCTTGGTCAAAATACTCTTCCATTTCTCTCATCCACTCTATCAATTCCTCAAGATTTAAACTTTCAAAGTAGAAAGGATTTTCAATTTTAGGTTTCCCTCTAATACCTTTGATTGCTTTGGTCATTCTCTCTTCAATTGTCACTTGCTCTTATAGTTCTTCTCTTAGAACTTCCGCCTCCACTTCATCATCACTTTCACCTACATGAAATCCCTTCTTTGCACTACTTCCATGCAATCCATTATGGGCATCATTATCTTCATCATTTCTAAAAGGTTATCAACTTCATTTTCTTCTTATATTCTACGCCTTCAATGACCTCCACCTCTTTGAAATTCTTTTTTGGATAATTATGACAACTCTATGTCTATTAGCTCTCCACTTCCACACCATCTAGAACATCCTCAACTCCTCTCTCAGACAATTATATCCAACATTCTAGTCTATTGGAATTTTCTTCCGCTGAGGAGTTTTAACATTAGGATCAACATGTTATAATACCACTTAATGCAAAACTTGAGCCTTGCATATAAGAATCACACAATGAAAACGCTCACAACAAATTACAAAATTTTAGCTATAATACCACTTAACGCAAAACCTTAGCAGTGCATATAAGAATCACACAACGAAAACACTCACAAAAAATTAAAAAAATTTAAATACATTGAAATACAAACACATTCGATCTGTTATCAAATTAAAACCCAACAAATAATTTCACCAACAATCTTTGCCACTTTATTGAATAAAAGGTCAATGCTTTCCAGTCTTAATATATTTTTAGAGCGTATGCCAAGGTTTCTCGATCACACAACATTGGCAATAACTACACGAGACCAAATAATGGAGAACCAAAGGCCCTTTGATCAATTATAAAATCTCATATTTGTGCTTGAGGCTACAACTATTTAGTTCCAAAGAAGTTTCAATTTTCCTTGGGTAACTCAAACATTTTTAAAATTAATAAATATATAATATTTGGATGCCTTAAAACTCATTATATATATATATATATGAATTTAGAGGGTAAATAGAGAAATATGTCTTCAACATCCTATAAAAATTTCAGAGCCTGACTCCAAGAATTGGCTTCACACAAGTCAAAATATTCAACCATTTCCTATAAAATTATGAATATGCTCTCTAAATAGGGCACAACTTGAGCACAAAATAACTTTTTTATGAAATTTGATAAGGTGAATAAATATTTCTTCTATAACACATCCAAATTTTAGATGTCAAGTCTAAAGTTTGAGAATGAGCTAATCAAAATGCTAGGCCTTTGTCGACATAGAAATCAAATATGAAAATTACACGTTGGTTGAGGACATTTGCATTCTATTTAAACTTAATAAATTTTGTTGAAGATTGGTGAACATGTAGAAAATTGTTTATTAACATCTTATTCAATTTTGAAACCATGATTCCAATAAATGAGCATGCTTTGATTCAAAATACAAATCTAATGCTTACACATAAATAAATTCTAGAATTTCATACAAGCTAGTTATGGACTTGGGTATGAAGTCTAAAAACCATATTAGTTTTAAAATTTGACGTGAAGGTATAATATGATATCTTATACAATATATCTAAAATTCAACATCTAATTTCAAGAGATGAATGTGTTTCAGTGAAAACTCCAAACCCTTGTCATTGCTACAAATTTGAAAAAATGGAACTAAAACACACACACACACACATATCAATGTATAGGATTGTCAAACCCCAGGGAATGTTCTTGCATCAACCAACAAGTATGTTGGACATGTGTTGAAGAGGAATTGTAGGAGTTGTGGATTCCATAAAACAATACAGATTGGAACATAACTTCCTATTAGATGTAAAAATAAGGTAAGACATAGCTCTATAACAAACATATGTGATGATTCAAGGCTAGTAGTTGTTCAAAATCAAAATATAGGTTGTTTTCTTAAAGAAATTATCATGGATCCCTTAACTAATAAATAAATTTAGAACATAACATTAAGAATATTTTTGTAGAACAAAATTAGTCAATAACCTTAGCTATTATTGAATTAAATGAAAATTATTGAATCATACAAAACATACATCATTGCATCATGAAAAATTAAAAAACACATATAATTACAAAAATTATATATCCTAAATAAGAAAACAATATTTGCATTAAAGGGTAAATATTAACGCCAATACAAAATTGTAAAAACCACTACATCATATAACCTTACTGGTGGGATTTGATGAGATAAATTTCAAATTGGATGCTACCCCTAATAAGAGCATTATAATAGGATTTGTTAGAACTTCATAGATTTTCAAAAGAAAGGAAATTTTTAATATATATGGTAGACTTTTATGGATTATGTAGGCATCTTAAAGTTAAGCCAATTGGAATATTTCCTCATTATTACATTTTTTTAATCTTTTATTTTTGAACAATTACGTTTATTAATTTTGTAATTTGTAATTTTGTATTTACTTTTTGTGTTGTTTCGTAAATGTAACCACAAAGTTTATGCAAAAAAAAACTTAAGTTCATGGAGTTGATAAAATTTCATAACATAACATATTTATAAAGTGTTGTAGCCGCTACAACAACATCCAAAATTGTAGCCTAACACTAAATTTTGGGCCCTCCTCTACTTTTCAAAGTTCCAATGGTTAAGTTTATGTCTTTGAATTCGTCACACTTTTCAATATCCTTACTACCCTCAAACTTTATGGGAACTTATACTCTCATGATCTATGTTGCATTTATCCATCTAGATTCATGTCCTTATGATTACATTACCTTATGATTACATTAGGGTTTGAGGACTTTTATGACATGCATGTTTTACCTTGATTCCCAGCCTCTAAGGTGCACTTTTAACATTATTTATCTTGAGCGTTTCACGACACTTTACAGTCATAGTGGCTGCATTATCGTGATTGGAATTGCATTGCATAACAACAACACCTTCAGTTCTTAAGTTAATTCATATGCTTAATGGTTAAATAAGTTTGAGGAAAATGTTTTTTTTCGCATATTCGAGATTAAGTCATTTAAAGCATCCATATCACGTGTATTTGCAAAATCATCCCAAAGCATCCCTGGCAGTCTTACAACATCTCATTTTGCTCAAAGAAAATGGCTTGCTTAACTATCTCACGCTTGCAATCTCAATAATCCATTCTATGTTTAATGTTTTAGCATTTAAGTTTGCGAAATCTCATCATATGCCGCATAATATTACTAATTCTTACTGCGTTTGCACTTACAGGATAGCCTGTCGAGTTTTGCATGTGCAATAAGATCTGACCTTTAATGGGATCTTGGGAGAGTGATGTCATATGCCATAGCTACACCAATACTCGGTAAATTTATGAAAAGACTAAGAATGTTTACAATGAACTTTGTCCATAAGACTTGCTTTATAATCAACTTCAAGGAGTTTCTCATAAGGTCGAAAACAAATGTCGACAAGTCTTTCAAAGACAAGCCATTTGTAGAGATATGGAAATATAAAAGTCATAAAGAAAAAGCATACACCCTTTAACTACTTGAAATCCATATCATAACTGTGATTTGATCTCGCAATGGGAACCCATGGGAACTTTTGAGTTACCAAGGTTCCCATGGAAGGTGTAATGGGTGGCACATAGGGTATATTTTGAGCCAAATGCAGACAAAGGAATAAATCAAGTAAGTGAAAAAGCCAAACATATGGCCACTCAAACTCCAACAAAGAGGAAAGGCATTGCTAGTGGTAAATCGGCCCAGAAGTCCAACATGCACTCATTACTATATCCGATATGCAACAGAATAGAGCTGGAAAATCCAATGTTCCACCAAGGCTCTGGGCGAGGGAGCGAGGTGGCGCCGGAGCGGTCTATGCAAAAGTTCTCTACCATTTTTTAGTAAACGTGGGTAGCGTAAGGGTCTTAAAAATTTTAAATTTATAAATATAAAATATAATTTATTAATTGAGTTCACTATGACAATTTGGTTTGAATTGAAAAGCTGCAAAGCATGATGATTGATATGAATATCATTTGACATTATCCAAATTTATAATATCATATAAAATAATAAATTTAAAATTCTAATTTATAATCATACATTATGATTAAAGTTTAAAGTTTAAACCATATTGATGTTCCACTTCCAAGTTCCTACTATGAACATCGAATATTGAACAACAAATATTCAATATTAACATAAAATTATAAAAGTAAGGATTGAATTCAGCGTTTAATTAATAAAAATTGTTTATAATGCATTAACACCCCTTCTCATCCCCCCTCGTCCCCACACTCCCTCACGTCCCCTTTTTCGAAAACGACTCCTCAAGGGAGGGAAACGTTTCCTTGGCACGTCCCCTGGGTTTCCTCCATTTTGAAAGCGTAGAGAAATCTCCCCTGCTCGTCTCCAAGTCCCAGGAGCGTGAAGGAGCAAGGAAACTAGACCCTAGGGGCAGTCCCGTGGAACACTGGGAAAATCCCTCATCGCCAATATCGACTAATATGGAAATATTAGTCCTCGCAGAAGATCCAAGACTTGAGTTGGAACCTATAACAGTAAGGAAAAATCTGTTCCATAACATGGAGATGGCAGATGACAGGGGAAGGGACAGAACTGAGCCTAGCAATAGAAGGAAAAGGATATCAAAATACAAGAAGATTACACCAAGCGGAGAGTTGGAGTCAGAATTAATTTCTCGATTCTCGAATGTGGTGGAAGAGGTGCTACAACCGGCCATTGATCCTGGCCCTTCAAATGCATCATATGACTCCCCTGTGTTCACTACCCACCGGGACCTTAGAGCACTGTTTCCCGCGACAAACTCCTTCCAATGAGAATTATGTCGTTGAACATCAGAGGGTTGGGATCTGCCCAAACAATAAGATCCCTAAAACACAACATCAAATCAAAAAACCCATCTATTGTTCTTCAAGAAACAATGATAACAAAAGAGAAAACATTAGATATTCTCCTCAAAATTTTCCCTTCATGGTGTGCATGTGCCATAAGTGCGAATGGAAACTCAAGGGGACTGGCATCTTTATGGGATCCCTTTGTAGTTGCTTTCCAGGCCTATCAGTCATGTGCTTGGATTTTATTGACTGGATATGGTATGGGTATCACCCATAGATTCTGTACACTAAATATATATGCACCATACAATAATCGGAAGGCCTTTCGGGAGCGGGTAGATTCAACTGGAATACTGGATATACGCCCAATTATTATTCTCAGCCCTCGGGGATTTAAGCTTCACTACTAGTGAGAAGGAAGTCCGGGGACAGAAAGCAATCTTAGATCCATTGGCAGACTATTTCAGGGAGCTCTTTGACCGCAAAGCTCTTATCGACATTGTCCCCTTTCCTCTTTGCCTGACTTGGCACAATGGGCGCATTGGAGAGGATGTCATAGCAAAAAGAATCGATAGATTTTTTGTGGATTTGTTATGGTGCAGAGGGTGAAGAACATACAGTCTTGGAACTTCTTCTTAGAGGTATCAGACCATGATGCAATTATATTAGAATGGCAAGCCGATCTAGAGCCAACCAAGTATCCATTTAAATTTAACCATGTTTTGGTTAAATGGACTTGATTTCCAAGAATTGGTCAACATAAGGCTTAAGCTAGTCCCATCTGATGCCATTACATATTTCTAATTCTATGCAACAGATTCATTTCAAGCTTAAGAGAATGAAAACTGAGGTAAGGGAATGGTTGAGGAAACGCAAAAGGCAGTATAATCAGGAATTGTTGGACATTGATTGGGAAATTGCTACCTTAATGGACCCGATAGCTCCTGGTTATTTCTCCGACCATCAACGGAAATTTATTTTAAGCCTAGTAATGAGAAAAGAGAAAATTCTTAAACTACAAGAGGAGCAATGGTGTCAAAGAAGCACGCTGGTATGGATAAAAAGTGGAGATAGGAATACCAAATTTTTCCATCGGGTAGCATCTAACAGGAAACAAAAAGAATACTATATGGACAATAAAAAATGGCGAAGGGATCATTCTCTCCAGAGTTGAAGGAATAAAAAAAAAAGCATTAAAACATTTGAGTAATCATTTCAAGGAAGTAGAAGGCAATCACATGGAAGAAAAAATGGATTTGGTCAATCGATTCCCACATATGGTAAGTGACGAGAATGCATCTATGATGGATGATCCAATCTCGAGTGAGGAGCTGCACCAAACTCTCAAGGAAATGGCCAAGGACAAGAGTCCAGGACCTGATGGATGGCCTTCGGATATATTCCTGCGAGCTGATGGGTCCCGAGCTAGTCGGAATGGAGGAAGCCGTTAGAATTTCTGGGCAAATTCCAGGTGCATTCAATTCTATTTTTTAACATTAATTCCAAAAAAATCTAAATCTCTTTCATTTGATGAATTCAGACCCATTTCATTATCTAACTTTGCAATAAGATGATAACCAAACTGCTAGCCAATAGAATCAAAAAATATATTGTCCCCTCATATCTCATTGGAACAATATGGCTTTTTATCTAACAGAAGAATCCAGGACGTTGTCGCTATTGCTCAGGAATGCATGCAGTCGATAAAATCCAGAAAATTAAAAGCATGTGTACTGAAAATTGACCTCATTCGGGCATATGATTACGTGGATTGGGAATTTCTGATCATGATATTATATAAAATCGGTTTTCCACATAGGCATGTACAATGGATTAACGCATGCTGCTCCATTGCTTCAATGGTTGTCCTTATCAAAGCCTAAAGGTGAACCCACTTCATTCTTCAAGATACAGAGAGGGCTTCGTCAAGGTTGTGCATTGTCTCCCTTACTCTTCATTCTTGTAATGGATGCATTCAGTAGAGGTATAAAAGCCAAGATGGAGTCTGGTCTTATTGTGGGTTGTAAGGCTGCCAACAATTGAACAATGTCCCATATTTTATTCGTGGATGACGTCCTTTGTGCGGGGATGGAAAACATAGAGTAATGGACATCATTCCACGAAGTATTTGATCAATTTGGAAAAGCCTCCGGTCTTCACGTAAACAACAACAAATCAGACATATTTACATATGAGGTTGACTCAGAACAAATCCAAAATGTTGCAGCGTTATGTGGAGTGAGAATCTCCCCCCTATACATTGCAGATAAGCACAACAATCAAGATTGGGATGAAATACTTTCAAAAATTGAAAAGAAACTTCATTGTTGGGAACATAAGTGGCTTTCTCTTGGAGGTCGAGTCATAATGATTAAGGTTGTTCTACAAGGCATTCATGTTTATTGGATGCACTTCTTTCACATTCCACAGGCAATCATACACAAGATCGACGCCCTCATCTCAAAATTTCTTTGGTCTCGTTCCGGGAACACTAGCAAGATTCATCTTATAAAGTTGTTTGAGATATCTAAACCGACACATTTGGGTGGATGGGACATATTGGATACCAAAAGGTTCAATCTGGCACTTTTGGCAACAAACTTATGGAAGGTTTTCAAGGAAGATGGTCTATGGCTAAAATATGTTTTGGTAAATACATCTCTCAGAATAGCATGGAGGAATGGATTAGGTAAGGACTCTCTCGAAAGACAGTTCCTCTATTATATGGCGGAGTCTCAAGAAGTCGATCCCATGGTTAAGTTGTCACCTCCGTTGGCTAGTGGGAAATGGACAAAATATTTTTATTGGAAGGGATGTCATTAAGGGTGTATCTGGATGCCATATTCTCTTAGCTCCATTGATTCTCTTCCTAAAACAGCAGGGGATTGATACTCTGACGAGCATGTGGTTGGGGACTATACCCCACTGTCTGCCCCAGTTTGGTCCCATGCATGGCATCTTGGTATTCCCCATTTCTTTGAAGAGGAGTGGGAATGCTACCGGAACCTACTCTGCCAAACGGGCATCACTCTATCACAACGTAGGGATCTACTTGTTTGGAATGCTCACATTGTGAAGGGGAAGATTTGTGCCAAGGAAGTATATACACACATCTCTTCATTCATCACGCCCTTTCCATATGTGGACTGGACTGAACATATGTGGTGTTGGAAAGTCCCTTTAAAATTAAAATGCTTTGTCTGGTTAACCATTGACAACCGCACTTTGATATGGGATAGGCTAATCAAATTGGGATTTATCAACATAAATGATGCATTCTTTGCAGTTCGGATGGGGAAGACTATTACCATCCTTTTGTGAAATGTCCTTATTCTGGTGTTGTTTGGGAGGAGGTTTCCCATCTCCTGGGAGGAAATGTCACATGTGAAGTATTTTCTATTACAGAGTGTCTCATATCATGGCCCAGCATGCTAGGCCTTACAGGGCTGTCCTATGTTATACATTTTGGGGATTTGGAGAGCTTGGAACAACCTATTTTTTAGGGTAAAGTCCCAGATAGCTAGATGGTGGCCCTCAAGATTGTGGCATTCTTGTCCATGGCATCCCAAGGCTCCTTCTTGATCAGTCACATTGGTTGATTTGGATGGGATGTTCCCCAAATGTTTCATTGACGGGGGAAATGTGGTTGTGGTGTATATCTTCGTATTGAGCCCTCTTTCTCTATATCATTTTTCTGGTTTAGTGGGTCTGAAGACAATTGCAGCACAAAGATGATTGCTTTATGGGGTGCTCTTCAATGTATCTCTTGAATTGGCATTGAGAAAGTTGTGACCATCGGTGACTCCCTCTCTATAATTCAGTGGATACAGGGCAGGTGTCATCTAGATGTGCCCCTATGCTACTAGATGCAGTGAATCCGAGATCTGAAGTCTTCCATACCTGATGTGCCATTTCAGCATGTATACCAGGAACAAAACCTGGAGGTGGACACTCTTTCCAAGCGCGGTATGGCTCTCTCAGATGGGCATAAACCATATGTGGTCGATGGTATCATTTGTGGCCAAGGTTATTTTGACATCTGATGGAGAGACGTTTCTGTTCTCTTACCCATAAATTATGTACTCTGTTCGTCTATCCTTGTTTCGTTATGTTTTTTGCTCCGAATATGAGTATATATTTGACATTTTTATTGTAATGTTTTATTGACATATCAGTAGTCAGTTTTTTGGTTATATGTAGGGAGGTTACAATCCAGCTCGAGCAAGGCCTGGATAGATGTAAGCGTGTGTAAAACAATCTTCGCATCTAATGAAGACATGTTTCTGTTTTTTTTTCACCTGAAAAAAAAATGCTAGGATTACATATAGAAAACTCGTAGAACCTCTGGATATTGTATATTATTATCCTAATGGAAATGGAAGCACCCTTTCCAGTTGCAAATCGCGAATCGTTGTCCTTGAGAGATGCGACTACCATAAGCTTCCTCCCTTTGTTAGTCTCAAGTCGTAATCTTAGATCTCAGCGACACTAGAGGTCAGAATTACGATTAGCAGTAAAGACCTCCACCCTTCATTCGCACATTGCACCCACAATTTGCAGTGGCATTAGGATTTGGAATTTGCGACCAGTCCCAAATCTCTCCTTAGTAAGCGCAAATCGTACGCTCATCTCTCAGTGACACTAAAACTTCAAATTGTGACTTCGACTGTAGCTTGAACCTGCGATTTGATTGGGATCAAATCTTCAATTAGCATGAGAAATTTTGTCCTTCTGTCGCAAATCACACTTACAGTTTCCAGTGAGATTAGATCTTGAAAATGCGATTGATTAAAATTTGGAGCTGCTCCTTCCTCATCGCACCACTGGCTGAGAACAAACAGATATAAATAAAGATCTCGCTCTGGCTTGTTCAATAACCATGGCCCAAGATTGAATGGAGTTGACCTCAAAATGATAGGTTTTATCAATGATGTGTGTGTTGCATCTAAAGATCATAATGTAAAAGATTCATTAGTTTTGTGAAGCGCAGAAAGATGCCTTCGAACGTGAGAAGAGTTCTTTAACCATAGAACAGAGTGTAACTATTCACATTAACAAGTCAGAAGTGAAATTAGACTTATTCAAATCACGAGGAGAAACATCGTATTCCTCCAAATTGCTTGGTGGAAAACTCTGAATCACAATAGGATTCTTGGCATTCGCAATGAAAGACTCATAACATGCATATTGGAGATTGATTTCTGGCACCAGTGATTGTAGGAATTTTAATAATCGTTATTTTCAGTTTTTACAAAGGGTGAAGCTTCGGTCGACTTGGTAATTAATATGGATGATTCTGAAGGTAAAAATGTAAACCGGAAAACACCCCGCAACAGTTGGTCTTCCCGAAGAGTGAGAGGTCGCATTTAAGATCCTCATGCAACTATTAAGCCATGAGATGGCATCCATGGTTGCATTAGTTGTATGTGCATCTGTTAATTAGGTGGACATGTTATGATAGAAACCCAACATTTGCACCAAAAAGGCCAATGAAGAAACCCAGTACTTTCGTATGAACACTAAAAAGAATGTATTGCGGCAAAGATTTCAAGCGAAATCATATGGCGACTCCTATATCCAACCCTATAGTAAAGTTAATGCGGCCTGACATGGCCGCTCGATACCCAAATATAACACGCGCTTGGTGATGACTAGGGAAAAAAAAAAAACGGCGTGTTATATGGGCTATCGAGCGGCCATGTCAGGCCGCATTAACTTTGCTATAAGGTTGAAAATAGCATTTCCCGAAATCCTATATCATGCAGCGACCTTGAGACCAATGTTAATATTTAAACAACAAGGAAGAATGTTGGTAGTCTTTTTTCGGAATTTGCTCATATTGTCATACGTTGTAGTATTGGCTATGAATTTATTTCAGAAACATGGTTGAGGAAACTCAAAATGATCTTCCACGGACTACACATACATTGACAAGATTGTGATGTAGAAAAGGATTGTATAGGGCTCCAAAATCAATATCTTGCTTTTAGTGAATATGTTATGTTTTTAGTATTTTTCTTTTACTACAAATGTATATGACAAATGTAATTTGCTTGCAAGTAAAAAAAGGGAACAAGAATGTTGACCTATGTTTGATATTGTCAATGCACTGACAAACTTTCTTGCAATGCATCCTTTCCAACATAAGAAAGGAGTTATTGTAAATTTGTATCTCAAACCAAGAAGCATGTGGGCCATTAATGTCAGCTAGAGGTTCCTCACACATGTAGATACAATTTATGTTGAAAATATTAGCGAGAAAAGGGTTCCTTTATTTGTGCCTTAATCATATGAGCCAGAACGAGTTTCTTCTTTAGCATGCTTGAGCTCATAAAAAATAGGAGACAGGACAAGTTATGAAGAAATTAACCAATGTGTTAAAATAGAAGGCCAAGTTACTTATCTTCTAGCGTGAGTTGTATTAGGAACATGACAAATAGTTTGAGTTGGCCTCCAAAAAAAAGGAAGGACAAGATAACACTAGTGGTGATCCTTTATTAACTTGTGAACCACCAATTTGACTTAATATAGAACTCACTAATTTTCGCCATTTATATTGCCTTTAAAGGAGGAATGAAGGCACAAGTTTAATCATTGTTTTGGTGAGCACGAGTTGGTGAGACCAAGCAATAGGAAGCACAAGTTTTTGCATGGAACTTGTGAAAGAAAGAGAACGAGCCTAGGTGAGGCTTGTGGGAGTTTAAATAAGGACGAGTTCCTTGGGTTAGGAAGCACGGATCAAGGTGCAAGCAAGGGTGTTTCAGTTTAGTGTAAACATAGAGAACATGGTTGTTCTCTAATGAAACTTTATGGTATTGTAAAAGATCCATTGTTCAACCTTCTTCAATAGAATTCTCAATAACAAGCAAAGGGTTTTCCCAGTTGGGTTCCCTAGACAATTTTGTGTTGTTGAATTGTGTAATTGTGCTTTTTATTTTTGTTCATATTTCGTTGCATCTGGTAGAGAAATTGTGTGTTTATTTGAGAAGAAATTATATTTTAGATTGATCATATTAGTAGATGGTAATTTCATGGATTTTCTACATGGTATTAGAGCTTGGATCAGAATAAAGATAGCACATCCAAAGCTCAAAACACATTAAGGAAGATATTTGAAGTGGATGCAGACTTGAAGGACTCCAATGAAGGTGGAAAGGAGTACTAATTGGTAACTTTTCTAGATTGGTTGGAGGGTCGAGTTCCCTAGGCATGAGGCCGGGTATTTGAGGTGAGATTTGGGCATGTTTGGAGCACATCTGAGCTACATTATAGTTCTAGTCTAGGCCACAAACCTTTTTGAGATGGCAACAAGTTCAAATATTTGTTTTGAAGGAGGTCGAGAAGCCTCAGAGGCAGTGCAACCTAGGTCGCATACATAAGAAGGAAGAGGGAGCATTTTAGGCATGTTTTGGAAGGTAAACACAAAAGGTAGAAACAATGAGTTAGGGATAACGTGTGCCCTAACCAAGTTTGGCATAGCTCATAAAAAGTGCACAATTGTTAAGGAAAAAGGGAGCAAAAATAAGGTATGTGTGTCTCCTTTTGTTGATATTGTTCTGCTAGTGGATAGATTCCATTTTGGACAGTTATGGTGGCATCTTAAGAATAGATGGAGGCCTAAGAAGAGAGACAAAGGAGTCGATGTGTCATAGTGAAAGGGAAAGTTTGCAAGCCCTGGGATTGTCATTATTGGAACAGCCAAGAGACAACAAAAGCGAATTTTGGTGAAGCCCTAGTTTAGTGAATGCAGAGAGGCAACTCACTGATAAGAGGGTAGTTTGACAAAGACCCTAAGAACGTGATCCTTTGGAGTAGAAAATAACATTGTTATTGGGTAGCCTTGAAGTCCCTAGGAGCTAGTGATCTTGAAGGAGTAGGAGAACAAATAGTGGGCAGTTTGAGTAGCTTATGTTCAATCTTCTTGGAGCATCCAAGAGATATTGATAGTGGCAGATTTTACAGCTAGAGATGTAAGCATGTTGAAGTAGCAAATGTTGCAGTGATCATAAGAAGAGGAGGCAAAGAACTTGCCATATGTGTTCTAGGAGAATCCTTCCACATGACCAGGAAGAAGAAGAGTTTCAACCACTTGAAGGAGAAGGACATGCAGTTTCAGATTGAGCTAGGAGATGATGGTCAATATGCAGCTAGAGGAGTTGGCACTGTTAATTTTCAGAGGAAGTCAGGTAATCCTCTTCATCTTAGACATGTTCTCTATGTTACGGGATTGAAGCAAAATATTGTTTTGGTAGTTACCCTTGAGGACAAGGGATATGATATCATCTTCAACAAAGGTAAGACATACCTCTAACACTTAGCTTATGGATGTAAGAAGCAGATAGGTGTGAGGGTGAAGAATATCTACAAGTTGCAAGTAGAGATAGGTGCAGCCTTGAGTAGTAAGGCAGGGAGTACTCAAAGTAGAAAGTGATGGTTGAGCAAGAGCAAAATAAAGCTCTCAAGATGGAGAATCAACCAATATCTCAGTTTCAGTCTAATCTAGTTGGCAGTTGGGCTAACTCGCAAGATGATGATGGTGAGGACCATAGCCCAAGGCAAGTGGAGGCAGCCACTCAGTCAAAGAATTCCAATATAGGGAGAGTTCGAGCCAAGTGGGCAGAGGATTTGGTTAAGGGAGATTAGAAGAGAGTTAAGTCTCTAAAAATCAAGAAGAAGACACTCAGATACACAGGGTACATGGAACTTATGACTATTGGTGAACTCACAGAGCATGGTGGGAAAGAATAGGTCTTCAAAGCAAGTTCTGCAGAAGAAATCTGGGGAGTCTTCTAGTTCAGAGGGAGCAACTACAACAATGAAGAACTTGGTAGAGTTGAGGACAGCTCCAAATGGATGAGATTCTTTTAGGAACACCTTCCTCACTAAGAGGGAGTGTTGAAAATATTAGCGAGAAAAGGGTTCCTTGATTATTGCCTTAATGATAGGAGTCATAATGAGTTTCTACTTTGGTATGGTCGAGCTCCTAAAAATAAGAGTTTAGGACAAGTTATGAAGCATAACCAATGTGTTAAAATAAAAGGTTGAGTTATTTGTCTTCTAGTGTGAGCTGTATTGGGAACAAGATAAAGAGTTTGAGTTAGCCTCCTAAAATTTAGGAAGGACGAGTTAACACTAGCAGTGACCCTTTCTTAACTTGCGAACCACTAGTTTTACTTCCATATAGAACTCACTAATTTTAACCATTCAAATTGCCTTTAAAAGGAGGAATGAAGGCACGAGTTTAATCATTCTTTTGGTGAGCATGAGATGGTGATACCAAGCAATAGGAAGCACAATTTTGTGCTTGGAGCTTGTGAGAGAGAGAGAGAGAGAGAGAATAAGCCTAGGTGAGGCATGTATGAGTCTTGTTAGGGTCCTATAATGATAAGATTCATAATTTTGAATTGGTTGAGGTTAAGTCTTGTAATATTGTACACACCTTTGCTTTCTGCAAATGTTTTCCATATTAAAATTAAAAAATGTGAAGAGGGTATGTCCTAAAATAAATAAATAAATAAAAAATGAAGAAATATGAACCCCAAACAAAAACAGATCATGAAAGTGTGCAAGTCCAAGTGCCACTACTCTTTACTTCACTGTCTTAAATAATGGTTGTGTGCAACTTGTCATATATACCACAACCCATGATAGTTAAACTGTTTAATCTTGACTATTTCATGCTTTGAATTTCATGTTTATAGTTAGAGAATAAAGATCTAACCAAATTGTTTAATCTTGGCAGATCAGTAGATAGCTAGAGAAATAAAAGGAGCTCATCAATTTAATCTGAGCCCTTGGAAGATATAAGATTAGAAGTAGATAGTTTGTTTCATAAGAGAAAAAGGAAAGAAAATGTATACTAGCTTAAATGCACCCAACAAAGTGAAGAAAAAATATTAGGGTAAGTAGAAGAAAGGTTGTAAAACTACAAGCTATTTGAGGCATAAGCACATCTATCATGTTTAATCATGTGTTTCAGTGTGCAGGAGAAGTTATGAAAGAAAAAGAATGCTCTTAAGTTCATTTGCTTAACTTTCCCTATTCCAATTCACCCCTCACTACATACTTATTAATTTCCCCTTTTACCACTTCATTTCTTATGCAACCCCCTTTTCCTTCATTTTGACTCCTACCCCTTGGTTTCACACAATTCCCTAGAAAAATACCCTCCAAACTCATTCCCCTACCCAAGAACACTTTTTCCCTAGTGTGAAACCCTTTTCCATGCAAAAAATCAATTTCCTTTGATTAATTTCCCTAAAAACCCACTACATGCTCTTATCCTAAGTTTTATTCCCCCCCCCCTCGGCATTACTTTATTAACTCCACTATAATATCATTTTCCTGACAAAACCTTGGCCCCACTTCATATACCCGCTTTACATTTTAACCCCACAATTATCCATTGGTTAATTACACTTAAGTGTAATTAACCCCTAGGCCCCACTAATATCTGCCCCCATCTCCCGCTGTGCATCTTCGGCACGCGATGGTCGTTGGATCTTGCACCCCTAGATCCTACGGCCCTTGACCATATCACGCCCATTCATCTCTCAAACTTTACCAGCCCAAGAGCACGCGATATGGGTGGTATTGCTCGGCCCCCCTTGGGTTACGTGGTGGAACCGCGTTAAGTCGCATGCTCTCGAGAAAAAACCACCCATCGCTCAAAAGCGGTACGATGGCTCCCTAAACCGCCTCCCTATCGAAATAAAAAACCGTCACTATTCACTAAATAAGTTTCCACGCCAATTTCTAACTGCTCCTAATTAAAATCCCACAAACCCCCAGTTTCACTCTTTTCGTTCATTTTCTCTGCGAAAGTGTCCTAAGCTTTCCTACGCCCCCCAAGCTTCTACAACTGGTTCTAACTACCAATTGCCTCCTGAACACACTTTGGAAGCCCAGTTCAACCCTCCAGTGCATGACTCAAGCCATAAAACCCTCTGCAGCCGCCATCAAAACCAATTTGTAGCATGAACCTCAAACTCTCGGTATTTGACAACAAACTACAGACAACCCTTTCAAATTCAAAAGTATACAGTAAATTCAAACATCAAAGTAATTGAATTTAATAAATTTCCCTTGAATTGAAAGTATTTCCCCTCAAATAACAAAACCCTTATCCTGCAAATTGCCATTACCCTATCCCTGTACCAAAGTTGTCAAGACTTCATTTCTAGAACTATATAAGCCCAATTTCCACATTTTATCACAAAGATGGCTGCCCAGACCTCCCTGGATGTCAGACCTATCTCAACCCCTCACTTAGACATTGACCATTTGGCCCTAGCAGACAAGGATTTCCAAATTAAAGACACTTCTATTCTAGGCCACCTTCTGAAAATCCACTGCTGGAGTAAGATAGGTTCCTAAACCATGTTGATGACATCAACCTTTGGGAATCCAATTTGCCCAAGTATACATTCCCATAAATTCACCCATTCCCATACATTGTACATTTTTTTCATGCATATTATATCCCTAGCCAAAGGGATATTGTTGCCCCAAACCATGAGTTTCTATTCACCATTACACCAAAGTCTATCAACCAGATGCTGCAAATCTAGCCTTGTCCAAATCTGACCCCTTTGTCCATTGGAAATCTGTTGGACCTATACATCACACTAGACCCAGTCAAAATCAAACAAATTTTCCAAAATTTCATCATTGAGGAACGCCATACTCCTACAAACATTCCACCCTATGCTGCCACTATTTTTCAAAGACTAGCAGGCGCATAATCACCATGCTCTCATGCATCCTAGGATACAAATCAGATGAGCATGTGGATGAGGTCATCATGGCCTTCCTGTCCATTTTCACTCCAGGCAAGCTTCCTGCTATCATGTTTGATTATGCTCAATTCATTGCAGACTGAATGCATGAACAATTCACTAAACTGCCCACTGAAAGAGTTTTCAAATACTCTTCAATGTTGTTTCATATGTTCTTCTATTACTAGACAAATAAGTTCCCTTTGAGGATCCACAATTTGGACACCAAGTAAAAGGAGAGATCAGTCATCTACTGGACACCCTTGGTCCACAAGTTTTCCACAGCATTCACCTACAAAGACTTCATAGACTCTTTTGTATACCCAATCATGAACATGCTGACTTCCAAGACTCAGCCTAGAATCAGCCTAGAGATCAAGAGAGTAATACAATTGGCCAAGAATAGCAAGGTGGGAGATTGTTACTTGTACCAAAACCACACTGAGATCAGAATTTATGCTATGAGCTAGCCCCCTATAAGTTTCCCAAATACCTCCCTATGAGGATATTTGCTCTTGAGTACTTCACACAAATCATCAACTCTGATGAGATCCACTTCCTAGCTTATAGAAAGAAAACCCAGTTCAAGATAAAAAACGAAATGGGCCCATTCATTTGCAACAACAAAGAGGTTGGACCAGAGGCCGACAGGTTACTTCAACAAATGAAACTTAGAAACGGTTTCATGTGGCACTATGACCCTTATGGAGTCATAAACAAGCTCAGACTTAACGTCAAGTTGGGAGCATACATCCACCACCCAAGACCTAACATTGAACAATTTGCTAACCAGGATGAGTGGGTGGAGAACACCTTGATTGGTATGGACAACACTGTTGTGGATGTAGAGAACACACTCATTGATTCAGAAAGACAATTTGATCACAATTCTTTCCCGCGGGTTCCAAAACAAGGGGAGCCAATGAACATTCCTCCTGTCATACAAACCCTAGCCAATGAAGAGAAGAATCCTAAGAGGAGAAAGAATGAGGCATCTAAATCTGCCATGGAGACTACTGATGAGCTGATGGAGCCAAGCAAGAGGCCCAAGTTGAGTCCTGTCTTTGAACAAGAGGAAAGCATTGCATCAGAGGAAACATAGCAGCCATCAACCTCCAACACATAGATGATAGAGAGACAAAAGAGCATGGAGGTTTCTTCTTATGTCAGGCCAGCTGACAAGGAAAAGGACATCAAAGACAGATTCAAAGAGATAAAGATGAGGAATGAGAGACTAAAGGCAGAGATATATGCCCAATACCTCAAGCTCACACCACCAAACCAGACTAGACTAATGTCAACCTTTGACATCAAAGAAGGAAAAATGTAGGTCTCATTCTTGCAGCCCACTGTACAGCAACCGAAGACCTCAGTAGATTACAAGAAGACAAATTTTGAGGTCTTGGCCAAGGATGTTCACCCCATTGGTCAGATAGAGTTTCACAAGGAGGCTGGAGAAATTATCTACTCCACCCTCACAGCAAAGGCCATGGCTGCTTACAAGTTGCAGGATTCATTGGACAATGTAACAGCTCAATTCAAGCTGGAGAACGCCCCTTCACAAGCTAAAGAGACCAAGATAAAGTCCTTGGAGGACTTGGTTATTGGACTGGGCCATGACCCAACTGATGTTAAGGCCACAGAGAAACTGATCAAAAAGAAGAATGAGGACATAACACCCCTCAAGAAACAACTCAAGTTGCCTCCTTTGCAGCACCCACAAAAAAAGAAGTCATGGAAAGCCAAACCAATCATGAGGAAATGATGGACTTAGTGTTGCAACTGAATGACCAGTTAAAGGAGATGGGGAAGGAGTTGGATAGCTTGATTCAACTCAAACAAGCTAGTATTGATAATGCTCCTGCAACTGTCATTCCAACAGTAACCACAGTTGTAACTTCTACTTTGGCAACATCATTAGCTCCCACTGCTCCAATGGCCATTGCACTACCGACATCTGCACCAACTACATCAACAATAGGATCAACAACAACAGCCTCCACAAGTGATGAAGCAAACAGGTTGGTCAAAGCAATGGAAGAGACGTCTATTTAGACCAATGAGATGAACAAACTGAAGGAGAAAGCCACCATCCTAGAGACATATTGCAGACTTGCCCAAATCATACATAAAGAAGAACATCAAAAGGCTACAAGGATGAATGAAAGGATAAAAACCCTAGAGAAAGAACTGACACTCAATGAACCTATAGGTAAGGCTAAGGAGCAATTGTGGGCCAATATCATTGACTTTGTCTATGATATTTGGCCATCCATCCAGGTTATTTTTTAGCAGATTGATTATTTAATAAAGCAGGCTACAAAATCCATTGAAAGGGTTAAAATAGAACTTGGAGATATGCCAGAGGAAGCAACAAGAATCATCCACTTCCTCAACTCCAAGAATAATTATGAGCTGCAAGAAATGGAAATACCTAACAGGATACGTACAATTTTGGAAGTCAGAAAAGTCCTCACTAAGAGGAATTTGATGTTGAATTTAGAAGATAAGTGTCAAAACATACAACTAGCTATTGACAGGTTCATGGCTAAGTTTGAACTTTTGAAGGAAAAGAGATTACCTAATCCCTTAGTAATAAATGATAAGTCAATGACAAATGAGGATTATAATAAGAATATTAGGGAAGTGGCCAGAGAACAGGTAATCACTTCATCCATGAAGGGCTTACCAATAGGCAAAGTGTTGTATAAAACTTTTGAAAACTTGTTTTACCTCCAACATGAGGTAAAACACTTGTTTATTAATAAGCCTACTTTTTCCAAATATACAGAGGCAAATGAGACATACAAAAAAATGCTCAATATCCAATTACCAGACAAGGAGAGATGGGAAAAACTAAATGATTTACTGTAGTAAATACACAATAAATTATAATTGTACAATAAAAAGTAAAACAACATGGGAAAAGGATATTGACAGGTCAACAAGGTTAAAGTGTATCAGATGAAAGTTTAAAGTAAAACAGAACATCCAGCATGAAGACCAAACAGCCAAGCAGCATAAAGGGAAAAAGATCAAAGAGAAAACGAGCAAAACCTAAATAACAGGGACAGCAAGTAGCAGTTAAATAGCTGTCTTTATCTTCTTGCATGAAGATATTTCTTTTTCCTAATTAGTTCCCAATGCAGTTTGAGATATTTTGTAATTCCTTTTGTATAAATACTTCATAAATCGAAGTATTATGGGTGGATTATTTTACATTTGTAGAGTTATTTTGATCTGACAACCTAAGGGTGACTGTACCATTTTCAAGTCAACGGACTAGAGCAAGCAATAAAAGCATTTCGCTACAGGATTCACGATATGAGCTATTTGCAGTGAAGTATCTTCTTTGTTTGATGTTGTTACCTTCTTATGTGTTTCATAATCTTAAATTTGTTCTAAATTTGAATGAATTAACTAGAGATATCACTCAAAAATTGTTTAAGTACACTCTATTTTGCACAGTTAGTCATTTACATGTTTTCCTCTGATACCCAGATTTGAGAACCCTTAATTGCTCTCCCATCTCAGTTGACTTCTTTCATTCCTTCTAGAGTCCAGCCTAGGGAACCCTTAATTGCTCTCTGGATCCGATTTGAAACCATTTCACCATTTAGCCTTTGAGATTCGTAGTAACACATCTATCTTGCCCTATAGACACTATTTTTAGAACTGAATCCAGTCTTGTTTGTCTGACATTCGACTCCATAGCCCAATGGTAAAAGAAAACCTCTTTTCATCTAAGTAAAGTGATCCCACCACCCAATTTCAAACCAAAACCCAAGTGCAAACAATAACTAGCCTAAATTCATCTTAACTAAAACAAAGTTAAATTATAAAGAGAGAGCCCTCTCTGAGCATCAGGAAGGTTAGGTCCTGATCTTCAAAAGTGGTTTGTGGTTACCTTTGACTTTTCTTTCTTCATTAACTTCAAAATAAATATCAAGGTGATAACATTTCTAGCGACCATACTAAGGACTTCGATCCTCAATCTCATAAAACTTTAAGGAAACCTTAAATTTCATCTTAAGACCCTTAAGGCCATGTTCTGAAAGTTAATCTTGAAAAAATTTCATAAAAAACAGTTAAAAAAAAAAGGTTAAAATTCTAGCTCCCAAGAAGATTCACTATACTAGGACAAACCCAGATCCAAACCCTACAACTATAGTTGATGACTCAGTGAGAATTTTAAGAAAACCCAAAGCAACAGAAACTCAAGCAAGTAGTAGCCGGTTAGTTAGAGCCAATTCACTCCTTGAGGATTTGTTAACTTTAGAGGAAATCCCTTTTGATTTGTCATTTGACCTCTCATTATTTAGAATTAAATATGAGAATGCAATCCATGAAACAGTCTTAGACCCTGAGTTTGTTAAATTCATTGAATAAAAAAGGATGATTCATTCAGATTTAGATAAATTTGTCGTTGAGACTTTTGACAAGGTGGAAGCTTGGGCCTCTAAATTTATAAGTAATATAGGTGATTCTTACATTCAACAATCTGTTGAAATAACTTCCCTTACTATGCTACCCCTAAAGTTTATGCACAAACTTCACTCACTGTAAATACCCCTTCTTTTACCACAACTTCACCAATTGTATCTACCACAACCCAATCAACTAAACCAGTTATTAATCAACCATCCTCATCATCATCTAGTTTACCTCCATCCAGTTTAGGTCCTTCCTCAAGCACCACAACTTTACCCCCAAGTCAAGCCAGAATCACAGCAATGGCAAACTGATATGCACCTCTAGTTTTATCTGCACAACTCCATGCCATGCTCGCAGATTATCAGAGTAAAATATTCTTGTTTGATGCTACTAGTCAGTACACTGCCCAACAACATATAAACAAGATGTCTGACTTTTTTGAGTTGCATGAGATAGATGAAGCAGATGCCCAAATGAGGTTGTTTGCCCAAACTTTAACTGGGGATGTCAAGAAATGGCTCAAATACTTTCCTACTAACCATATTGCAGACTTAGCTAATTTTCACAGATTATTCATTGATAGATGGGAGAGAAAGAAAAACCCATTGCAAATACTTTCTGAATATGAAAACATTAGAAGAGCTTCTAATGAGTTAGTTCAAGACTATTGCACTAGGTTCAATAGTATCCACAATGAAATCCCAGCCAATATTAAGCCTCCACCTAACCTAGCATTAATTAAATTCCCTAATGGTTTTGACACTGACATGTCATACCAGTTAAGGGAAAGAAACCCTGAAACACTAGAACAAATGCAAAGCAATGTTGTTAGTGTAGAGGCCAACCTATTAGCCAAGAAAGCCTGAATGAGAAATGAAAAGAAAGTTGTATTTAAAGAGGAAACTTCCATTTCAGATGGAAAGGTAGATATTTTAGCTAAGAGTTTAGAGAGAATAATGGATAGATTAGAAAACATGGATAGGAAAAATCATTGGGAAAACAACAACCACTCCCAACAAGAAACCCCAATTTTAGGAAGAATCCTAATGCTGGAAGAAAATGCTACACCATATCAACAGATTAGGCCCCCCTTCCAAGAGAACTATGTCGAGGATTCACAGAACCAAGAAGGAGAGGATGACACCCAGATAAACTTACTAGAAACCAAAGATTGAGACATTGTTTTTCTTACTCAAGAAGAACAGGAGTTATATATGTTGCAACAGTTGCAGTTAGAATCTGGTGAAACCTTTGATTTTAAATAGGGATATGAGTCAACTATATATGAGGTACATAAACAATATAGCTTAAGAAGTAAAAAGAATAATGAGACTCCCATTAAAAGATCCATCGAGACCCAGACTAAGATAATAAAAGAAGCTCTAGTTACTGAAGTGTTACAAATCCTCCCTAGGGGAACATTAGAGACTTCTACCCCTAAAACTGTAGATATAACCTCCACTGAAACTCAAACAGAGAAAATTACTGAAAACAATCAAAATAAGAGAAATCAAGGCAAAACAATAGAAACACAGACTGAAATGCCTAGTACTGAGAAACAGGATAAAAACACACAAACTGCACATGTTAAGGAAGATCTAAATCAAACAAACAAAGCTTAGCTCCCTTTCAACATCAAAACTGAAATAGAAAAAATAAAGATCTCATTTCCCTTGACCGAACTAGTAAAGAATGAATCCTATAGGTCACAAATAACTAAAACTTTAAACATAGGAGAGGGAGAGGATGGTGTTAATTTGAATGATGATCAGTGTAGTGTCCTGTCTAGGGTGCTAGACTAGGCTATATTTATTATCGACTAGGATGTGTAGACTTAGAGGCATGCGTCTAAAGTATATAGACATAAAGGATTATTAGCTAAGTGGTTATGATGGTAGGTCACAAGACTTCTTTACGGAAGATTGAGGTATTTTACCTATCACCCAAACACTTAGGTCACTCAGTTAATCTACCTAATTACAACACTGTCATTCAATTCATTTACCAAATTAAAACACTGTGTATCACTACAAACCAAGATTTCAATCTCCTTACAGAGACATTATGCATAAAACCCTTGTTTAGCAAATACTCAGCATTCACTAATATTCATGCAAGATAAAAACATACAAAAATCATAAGCATACTTTGAAATGATAACAGAGTTCATGACATTGCTTTAAAAGACAACAAAGGATCGAATCCCTTACAGGATACGATTCACGATCTCAGTGATGAACTGTTCAAGAACTATCATAAACATAAACCATACACATTCTATTGAAATCAACAACCAATTCTAATTACTGTGCATATCATTTAATACCCTAAGTTGCGAATGAAAAGGAAATGACAGTATACCAAGTTAACGCAGGGCCCGTTCGCGTTCCAGAGGTATACTGGATTGTGATCAACCGATTATTAAATCAACGCAACAAGGAAAAGATCGTGACTGCAACTATGTCTTTGATATTAAGTTCAAACTCTGTTTTCAAACGATACAACGATAACCAACTACTGACTACTCAGAACTGTGTTTACATATGTTTTTACAACCCTTACATTTCGAAAACGAATGTACATTCATGATGTGGTTGTTGCCACTTTTATCATGTCATGATTTTTAAAATGTTTCTATCCTAAACTGATTTCAAAAAGGAACAAAACTAAATCAATTTAGAATGCTTTGTTGTTGTTGTCTTTGTCGCCAACATGCTATACTTTGACCTTCGTTGACCGCGCATGTAGGAGGGTCGATTCTGCTGGTAAGGATAGTATTGTCCCATGCCTTGGACATCTACTTTTCATCCCTACCTTCGCTCTAGCCCTAGCTTTGTCATGCCACATGTCAACAATGAACCAATTACAGGATGTGAACTTCCTGTAAGCCATTTTACCAAAAATTCCTAATCGTTAACATAAACTCTAAATCAATTTAATGCAATTTTTAATAACATAGGACTATAAACTAATCAAATTTTCAAGGATCTAAGAAGATATTGATGGAAGAAGTAGGCAAATGATATGTTTTAATGGAGGAAAAGGAGGTCATGGGATGGTACAACATCTCCCCCGACTTAATGATTAGCATGTCCTCATGCTAACCCCGAAGTGCTTCCCTTGAACTCTGTCCCTGCCTGTACCTCTGCTGCCTTTAGCAATGTATCCACATTCTTTTTCACTTGGGCATCTTTCTGACCATGGAGCTCCTGCTTTAATCTTTTGTATTTTTCTTTGAGGGTCTTTTTCTGATTGTATCACTTAGTGGCCCAATTACAAATATCCGTTTTCTCAGCCTCTAGTTCATTGATTCGCTCCCTTAACTTTTTATTCTTCTTTTGAGTTTCTTTACTCTGCGCTCGGAGCATTTCATTTTCTTTCTTGATAACTTTTTCTAGCATATTAGCCTCCATGACTTCTTCCTTTAAATTCTCAATTTGTTTCTCCAGTTTCTTTTGTTTCTTAATGGGAGGTGGTGAACCTTTTTTCTTGCTTGTTATTGCTTTCAACCTCTATATCAGCTCCTGGTCCTGGTGGTGAGTGGTCACTACTCTCAATATCCATTGGTATAGGTGCATTGGATTCAAGCTGGTCTTCTTGTAACTGAGCTTTTGGTGCTCTCCTTGTTCTTCTTGAATAAGTGGTGAAAATTTTATCTTGCTATGCCTTCTTAGCATCTTCTTTTCTCATTTTCCTAGTCCTTATGTTGCTCACAGGTGGAGGCACCTTGCTTGCTTTGGATACTGGGATCTCTTCATCGATATCCTTCATGAATCCTGAGTTCTCCTGCAATTCTTCTTTGTCTTATTCATCTTTAATTTGGTTAGCAGCTAAGAACTCCTTCCACATTTTCCCTCTTCTCTGCAATTCATGCTCAATAATAATTTTAATGAAGCCAAAGTGATATAGGCTCTTGTCTTCATTTCCCTTTTGCTTTTGGATGGTCTTCGACATCTTAGTTAGGCTTTGTAATAGAAAATATGGTAGACTAATAACACACTGCCTTTTCAAGTGTAGCAGTAATTTAATATGGTATAGATAGACAATACTGTAACGGCCTTCGCAGGTTACGAATTTTTGGAGGATATAGACCATCTCATCCCAGGGATGCATCAACCAACTCCTTGGGACACCTTTCTTCCAGTTAACTGATGAGACTCTGGATCTAGACATAAATTGAGTCCATGACTTCTCTTTAAATTGCTTTGTCTTAAAGTACTTCTCCCCTTCTGGGCTAATCCCTATTGACTGGGCTATGGTGTCTTCTGAAACCCTGAATGAGAAGTTACCTATCAGGGCTTTCTCTCCATTGAATGATTGTTTGGTAACCTCTTCATTACTTCCATGAAATTTCTCTAAAAAGGGCAATCACTGTATCTCTACGAGAATTGAAATGCAATCTTCATGATATTGAGAACTGTCGAACATGCTCGGCTCGACCCTATTGGTCATTTTGGCAGAGGGTCGTGCTCTAACTCTTCTTTGTTTATGTTTTGCAATTTCAACAAAGAAATTTCAGTTTGTTACCTAGTGGTGTCGCTCCCTTAATATCTAGTATGATGCTCGGTTGACTGTCTTGTGACTTTGGTGGGAGTCGAAACCGAATGGTTATATTTCCCTCTTGTGGCGCTCACTGCTTTCAATCCTTACTGTGGAAGTCACGGGAGTTAAATGCCAGCGTGAAATAACTGAGAATGATGGTGAAATAACCAACTACACTTACTTCATAGCGTATTCATCTTTGGGAACAGAGGAATGGCTGTACCGCTTGTATAGATGCCATCATAGGAGCGCTGGAAGCGTATATGCAATACTGAGGTATGATTTTAGGGAGTCCTCTGAATCATTTAGCTACGTCGGGTGGTGGAATCATAATTCGGCCGTATGGAATACAATGAATAGGCCCGCTTTAACATTTGTTTCTTTACCTTTATTTTTAAAAACACAATCCACCACGTGTCATGTTTCTATTGGTACTCGACCAAATGGAAGATGTTGGTATGGTTGTAGGATGTGTTTGGCATAACAAGGTTGATATGAAAAGGGTAATGGATTTAGAGGTATGAAATAGGTTGAAGTATGAAAGATGATAAGAATTAGTGAGATAAGGGATGATGGAAAATGTAGTGTCCTTGAAACCGATCATAACAGTCACAGTCATTAAATTTAACATTAAAAATTAATCTAAGAAATTAAATGTTAAGAATAAGGAACATATTACACTTTTGTTGGTTGTTGTTGCATTGGCATGCTGAGTAGGACTAGTCTCTTTTGACTATTCTTTGTTGTTCATAATAGGTCCCCTGAGATAGATTTGAATGCAACAGGTCCCTCTGAAATATTGAAGATGTTCATGAAGCTCCTTATATGTATACAGATTCCTTGAGCTTGGGTATTTGATGGAGTCTTGGTGCCCAACAACCTGTGAATCCTTGTAGAAACTTGATGAAGCTTTGTTGAAGTAACCCTGAAGTAACAGTCTCTTAACAGGTCCCTTTTATGTGTCTTAAACAAGTCCCATTACTGCTGGTGTTGATAGCATGGTCTTCTGGACAGAACAGGTCCCCCTGCATAATGTTTATAACCAGGTCCCTCTGAGATAAAACAATGACAAAACAACTTATTTATTGAAATCTGGAATGCTGGAACAAACTGATTTGGAAATTTACAGTGAGGAGATGAGATAAGAAATCTTTAAGAATTTACAATGGAGAGATAAAAGAACAAAATGTTGATGCTTCTCTCCCCCACGAAAGTTTTGACTTGTCCTCAAGTCATTATTCAGTTGATAAATCAAACAGTGAACAAAAGAAAGAGAATTCTTACTCGCCAACGAATTGGTTTTCAAGTAACAATTCAGGGTTAGAGTGTGCCAGAGGCTGGTTTTCACATCTAACCCATTATTATATATATTTTTTTAGTTTTTGTTTTGTTTTGTTTTTGTTTGTTTGTTTGTTTTGTTGAGATATTGTTTGGAGAAAATCTTGCTTGCTGGTGGGCTTAGTGTATAGTTTCAGGCGATGACCATTGACAGTAAAGGAATGGCCTTCTCCATCAATAGTTTTGAGCTTGATTGAACCATTGTCGTAAGCCTGAATAATTTGGTATGGGCACATCCAATGGGTGGTAAACTTGGCTTTATGATCTCTGAATTTAGAGTCAAAAAGTAAAGCCCAGTCACCTTCCTTAAACTGCTTCTTCTTGATATGTGCATCATGCCACTGCTTCCTTTGTTTTTGCATGAGGATTGTGGTTTCCTCTACTTGCTGCCTCATTTCATCCAGCTGGTTCAACTGCTGAATTCTTTCTTGTTGTGCTTGGTCCAACTCAATTTGCAAATCTGCAACCAGTTTAAAAGTATGTATTTGAAACTCAATAGGAAGCATTACCTCTTTTCCGTACACCAACTGATATGATGTAAATCCTGTAGTATCCTTCCACGTAATTCTGTAAGCCCAGAGTGCATCTTTGAGCTTCTCTGCCCAATTCTTCCTGTTCATTGCAACAGTTTTAGTAATGATCCCTTCCAAAGTTTTGTTTGTAGATTCCACCTGCCCATTGGCCTGTGGATGGTAAGGTGTGCTTCTCCTATGCTTTATTTGGTATTTGTCTGTGATGTCCTTCACTAACTTTGAGGTGAATTGAGTACCTTGATCAGTCACTATCTCCCTTGGTACTCCATACCTTACAAAAATCTCTTCAAAAAGGAAATTTACCATTGTGTGTTCAGTGGCTCTAACCAGTGCTTTTGCTTCAGCCCACTTTGTGACGTAATCAGTACATACTAAGACGTACTTCTTACCATTGGAGGTTGGGTTAATGGGTCCTATAAAGTCTAGAGCCCATTTTTCAAATGGCTCTAGGTCAACTTGGGGCTGAAGGGGAATCTAGTCTGTAGCTGTTGGCCTGCCCATTCTTTGGCAGCTGTCACAACTCTTCACATACTTCTTGGCATCCTTGAAAATGGATGGCCAGTAGTATCCAAGAGTAAGAACTTTGAATGTTGTCCGCTTAGCTACAAAATTCCCACCACACGGTTCATCATGACAAGATTTTAAAATATCAATTACCTCATCATTTCTTACACATCTTCTAATGATCATATCATAACCAGTGTAAAATAAATCACCATTAAGCCATGAATGTCTAGCACTTTGTTTGACTAGTCTCTTCTTTTCCTTTGCAGTAAAGTGTGGAGGTGTCCTTCCTGTAGACAAATAATTGGCCAAATAAGCATACCAAGGATTTAGTATGGAAATTACAAATAAATTTTCATCTGGAAAAGAATCTTCAATCGGAACAACCTCACCTGGATTATGCAGTCTAGAAAGAAAATTTGCCACCTGATTCTCTTTACCTGGTCTATCTAACACTGTGATGTTAAATTCCTGTAACAATAATAACCATCTGGTAACTCTGCCACTAGTTATTGGTTTATTCAATAAATGTCTAATGGCAGAATGATCAGCATGTACAAAGACTTCATAACCAGTTATGTAATGTCAGAATTTATTCACAACATATATGATAGCAAGTGTTTCCTTTTCTGTGACTGTGTAGTTTGACTTTGCAGGTGTTAGATTTTTGCTAATGAAATAAATGGCATAATTACAAGATTCCTCTTTTTGGCCTAATGATGCACCCACTACCGTGTAAATATGGTGAGTGCATGTGTCAGGGTGAATCGCATGCATATCGGTGTAGTCCCAAGCAAAGTCTTTCTGGTATTTTCTCAATAGTCGAATCAATTTCTCTTGCTGAGATGAGTCTAGATGATTGCCTATGTTCAGAGTTTTCCCTGGACTAATCTCTATGATCTGACTCTGTGTGTTGGTGATGGATTGAACTGGAAAAATATCGTGAAATGTGGTTTGCAAAGAGTGAATGGTGCATGTTTCCCGAAAATTTTGGGCTAAAAGTACATCTGCATCATGATATTGGTCGTTTCTCAAATTTTCGGAAATATCAGGTTGAGAAAGGAATAATTCTACCAAATCATTATTGTTTTGTTCTTGGAAATCATAGATTTGGTCAATGCTAAAAACATATTTTACTTCTTCTTTATCATTGAATTTATCATCAAGCCACAAATTGTGTGTTACTGCTGGTGATTGTGCCGATGGATAAAGGGTGAGTTGTTTTCT
>APFE030687789.1:0-14664 GCA_000404065.3 Pinus taeda
GAGACAAGAATTCCTTATCTGGAATTGAATCCTTGCACAAAAATATGCTACAAACGTCTTAACATACCCTGCAGAATGATTTCATCTTCGAACATTTTACAAGTACTATGGCAAATAATTTTATAAGTCTATCGAAATTAAAAGTACTTTAATCGAATCTTTAAAAATATTCGAGAACATCAAAAGGCATTCTGTCAAGCAATTTCATCCGTACTAATGTCAAATAATTCAAGAAACATATTAAAATTAAACTTAATTTAACCACACATTCACAAAACCTTAGAAAACAACAACCCACAGTCTAATCATGTCTCCTTTGTCAGGCACTTTCATCAGTACTAATGTCAAATAATTCAAGAAACATATTAGAATTAAACTTAATTTAACCACATTCACAAAACCTTAGAAAACAACAACCCAGAGTCTAATCATATCTCATTTTCGCGATCATATTTAACTTCAAGAGTAAAAGCATCTGACCATGTAATTTTCGCTATCATATAAGATTAAGCATTTGACCATGTCATTTAATTTCATGAAAAGAGTAATGGAAAGTGAAGCTGATATGGCTGCAATGGGAAGTACATAAGGCTGCATCAGCGGTAGAATAAGCACAGGGAAAATGCGAGAAAGCAGAGGCAACTATGCCTTATTTGGAATTGAATCCTTGTGCATAAATGCGAAGAGCGAGAAAGCAGAGGCAACAATGCCTTATTTTCATCATTTTGTGAATCATAGACAGAATGTTAACACAACTTCAAAAATGTTAAGGTATTATGGTGTAGAAGTTAAAGTATTTGTTGATTTGGGTTTTTTGGAACTAAAACATATACATAGAGAGGATAATAAGGTTTCCATTATTGAGGTTATCAAAATGACTTCTTATTTATTAGGTTTATGGAGCACAAGGAAACTAGAATATTTCAGAATAACTATAAAAATATGAGCTTCGAGGTGATGAAGAAGTCTCAGTTATGAGTGTAACAACACTTTTTCATGACAACCCGTGTATTTTAGCATGACTATGTGAACTATGGATGTATACAAAATCTATGTGGAAATAAAGTGATTACCGGCTGAAGGGAGGAGCATACATATCCAAATCGCTTAGAGGGAAGGCATGTCATACATTGTTGCTTTCCTGTTGAGGGCCTCTTGCGTGTTGGTTCGTTCTCCTATGGCATGCCATGGGTAGTCCCATACCAACATCTATCAATTGTCATTACTACCCACCTAACCATAAAATGCCTTATGCTGACAACATTGAAGTCAGACTAGGCAGCCTGAGTGGAGGATGATCTCCCATATTGTCCCATTTTCTTGTGGAATGCAGCAAAGACAAAAAGGAGTTTGTGAACCACAAATGTCAGAGGTGCAAAGGGAGAGAGTCTTTTGGTAGTTTCATGGAGAGGGAGAACGATCAAAGTGTGCAAAATAGACACAAAACAATAGGCTCATATGCTTACTATGTAGAGAACACACAAAGCACCAAAAATCTATGAAACGAGGGATTTTGGTTGAAGACACAAGGGATGAACTCTATTTTTAAGCTACGAGTGTGAAGGAAATAGGAGTGAATATGGGTGCAAATTTAACACCGGAGACGATTCTTTAGTTTGTTCTTCCCCTGCCTAAGGAGGATCTCACTTGTTTGCTGCAAATTCCCAAAAAGTGATGCATCGACCTGCTATCCCTCATCTCAAATTCTATTGCTATATCTGAAATACAACATGCAATCAATCTATCTACACCTATTCGAATTAGATCATCCACATACAACACTAAAATGTGGGGCTTAGACAGAATCAATAAGAAGTATAGGTTGGGATCCACCTCACTCTTGGTGAAGCCTATGTTTTGCATATTGCTATCGCTCCTGGAATACCACGCCTTGGGTACCTGTTTGAGTCCATATAGCGATTTATTAAAGCTACATACATAAGTCTCTCTATCATGGACTTCAAACCCATATGGTTGCTCGATATAGACTTCATCCTCAATGATGACATTAAGGAAGGTGATCTTCACATCCATCTGGTGGATGTTCCACCATACCTCAAGAGCTATTGAAAAAACTTCTTCAATAAAGGAATATTTGGCTACAGGAGAAAAAGTCTCCTCATAGTCTACTCCCTCTTTATGGGAGAACCCATGAACTGCAAGAGATATCTACCATATTATTTACCAACATCCCTCTCTGCTCGAAATACAACAAGCTGAAGAAAACACTCCTTATTTGAGTATTTCTTTATATTCAAATATACATCCATGTGCTTCTACTATGTTCCATGTCAATCCTTGTGATGTTTTTCTAGGTTTCATTTACCATGGTTCACATACCCATGAACCATCACTTCATGTAAGAAATTGGTTCATTAAGTTTAACACTAAGGGATGATTTGTTTAGTAGGAGGAAAGGATGTTTGTTATAATCAAGTAAGTGCCAGTGTGTGATATCTAAACGTTACTTTGTCTAATTGTAATAGCTCCAACTCCATTAATTTGTAACCGATCATTCCTAATGAATTTTTTCCATCTTGGTGCCAAAATATATGATCGTTTGATTTAGGAGACTTGTGGGTGTAATTTATTTGATAGTGAGTTCTCCCCTAGTGTGTCAATGTAAATTATCCTTTCCCATAACTCTCATTTCTTGTTCTTTCTTTAATGGTTGGGTGGAATCCATTAAAGCCACTAATGCTATTATGAAATCAAAGGTTCTTGGGAGCTCCTATTAAATTGGAGAGTTATTCTCAAGGTTTAACATAACTTCGTTCATGGATGCTACTAAAGCATTCCACCTCCTGTAGTGATGATATTTTCATGCATGCACCTATGGGTGGTTTAAGACCTTAGACCTTATCATATTAATAACTTTGATGAAACTAGAATAATTGTTGACCTCAAGGGGAATAACTAATCTTCTACATAGTCATGATGAGCTAAACCACACTGACGCAAATTTGCATTCATCCACTTGGCTAAATTCCCTACACATTGAAATCACCTCACATAAAGTGTCCCTATTTCCTCTCATATTACCCCCAAAATGTTCTCTAGTTCTTCCAATTTCTATGCATCATTGGTATGCAAACCATATCAAACTCATACACAAGAGTTTTTGGTATTTTCGCTTGATCTCATCAATGATCCAACTAAGGGTACCTTCTAGCATCCCTCAACACTAGTATATAATTGATCACTCAATAGACTTACTTTAGTATTCCATAGGTCCACAACTTATTCTTAGCATATGTAACATATTTGATTTGATCATTAACATAATTATTTTTGGTGGTTTATAGGATCATGGTATTGGGAAACCCATGGTATTTTCCCATGATATTTGATGTGATTAAGCTTATTTTAAGGCTTGAAGGAATCCATTGTAAAATACCTTAAGTGGCTTGTAGCTTGGCTGGCTTGGATTATGGTAACAAAGATATATATCTTGAGGGTTGGCTTTCGTGTAAAGTGTGTCCAAGGTAAATATTGACTCTTATGTACATGTTTTCCATGTGTATAATCATTTGTGTTTATATTATTTCTCTAATTGAGCTGTGATACCACATGTTAAAAATGGAGTGTAACTAGAGAAATGAAATAAACTCATGGTACACATGTAGAAAAGAGTAGATGTTTACCCTAGAAACCCTTTAGTGGGAAAATTAGAACTAAACACACACACACACACAAATATATATATACTTTGTCAAACATTTTCACAAATACCATGCCAAATAATTTCATATGTATAAGAAAACTTAAATTAATTTAATCGAATCTTCACAAAAAACTACCGACTTAGTTTTTTAGGAGCACAGGCAGTTGGAGCTTAGTACCGACTTAGTTTTTTAGGAGCACAGGCAGTTGGAGCTTAGTTTATTGGGAGCCAACAGCATAAGTAGAGGCACGTGTCGTTGCAAAAGCAGAGCAGAAAGCCACATAAGGTAGGGACAATAATTCCTTATCTGGAATCCAATCCTTGCACAAAAATATGCTACAAACGTCTTAACATACCCTGCAGAATGATTTCATCAAATGTTTCAACATAAATATGCTAAGAAGGAGAAGGCCACGGGAAAGGAATTCTCTTCGAACATTTTACAGGTACCGTGGCAATTTTTTTTATAAGTCAATCAAAATTAAAATTAATTTAGTCTCATCTTTAAAAAAATCCAGAACATCAAAAGGCAGTCTATCAAGCAATTTCATCAGTACTAATGTCAAATAATTCAAGAAACATATTAAAATTAAAATTAATTTAACAAACCTGAGAAAACAACAACCCACGGTGTAATCATATCTCATTTTCGCTATCATATTTAACTTCAAGAGTAAAAGCATTTGACGATGTCATTTTCGCTATCATATAAACTTCAATAATAGTGAAAGCATTTGACTATGTAATTTAAGTTTATGAAAAGAGTCATGGAAAGTGAAGTAGATATGGCTGCAATGGGAAGTACATAAGGCTGCATCAGCTGTAGAATAAGCACGAGAAAATGAGAGAAAGCAGAGGCAACAATGCGTTACTTGGAATTGAATCCTTGTGCATAAATGCCAAAAGCCAGAAAGCAGAGGCAACAATGCCTTATTTGGGATTGAATCCTTGTGCATAAATACAATACAAAGGTTTTAAAAAATTTATTTTGTAATACATATCAACATAAATTTGTTACAATGGACATTAAAATTGATTACGCTTTCAAATCATGCCATGTGATACTATTTATACAAGTGTTTTAAAATCTAAATTAAGTTAATCGATTTATACAAAATTTCGACAAACTTAAAAATAGCACTCCATCAATTAAATTAACTTTGGAAAACAAAAAACTAGTACTCAAATAATTTCATTATTTAGAATTAATGTAATTGAATACTCACACAACTTTGAATAATTGAAAGCCGATGCATTAAAAAAATTTAATAACTCCCAATTTCATCAAAGAACCACACCCAAAAACCAATGCAATCTCATCCGATCTCAATTATCAGTAATCGCCAGTTTAATTGATTTTTTCCTAGCAGTTTAATTAATTTTTTCCCCAAAACAATGATAGCGTGTTATGGTAATCGAAAATACCTGAAATTTTAATTCGCAAACCGTACCACCTATGCACCATCTCCGAATCTCCCTCCCACAACACCTGTACTACATTACTGCGATATTGCTGGTGAGAAATTTATTTAATGAAAACTAAGACATTGCAATTCTTAGCTAGAGTGTTGTGTTTGATCCCTAATTCTAGCGAAAACATCACACAACTTTGACATTTGGCCCCAGAGGAAGCACTGGAGTAAGCAGCATAGGCAATGGCCCCAAAGGAAGCACTCGAGTAAGCCGTAGACGGCAGAGGCAACAATTCTTTATACATAATTGAATCCCTAGACTAGACTAGCCTAGCTTACATTAGCCTACTCTAGACTAGCCTAGCTTACATTAGCCTAGACTACTGCAACCTACTCTAGCCTACTCTAGCATATCCTACTCTACCTTACTCTATCCTAGCCAACCCTAACCTACTCTATCCTAGCTTATCCTATTCTAGCATAGCCTATTCTAGCCTACTCTAGCCTAGCCTAGCTTACTCTAGCCTATTATACCCTAGAGCACTCTAGCCTACTCTAACCTACGCGGACCTAGCGTAGCCCCTACACTAGCCTAGCCTATTATCCCTTAGACTACTCTAGCCTACTCTAACCTAGGCGGACTTAGTGTAGCCCCTACTCTAGCTTAGACTACCTCCCACCTACCTTAGCCTACCCTAGACTAGCCTACTCTAACCTAACCTAGCCTAGCCTAGCCTACTCTAGCCTAACCCACTCTCTCCTACCGTAACCTAGCCTAACCTAGACTATTCTAGCATGGACTAACCTAGCCTAACCTAAACTAACCTACCCAACTGTATCACAACCTAACTTACTCGAACCTACTCTAGCATAACCTAGCCTACTCTATCCTAGGCAGGTTTAACCTAACCTAAGCTAAGCTAAGCTAACTTAACCTAACATAACCTAGCGTAACCTAAACTAGGCTAGCCTAACCTAACCTAGCCCAACCTAGTCTAACCTAACCTAACCTAACCTAGTGTAACATGGACTAAACTAACCTTTCCTAGCCTAACCTAACCTAACCTAAAATTTTCTAGCCTAGCCTCACCTAACCTAGCCTAACATAGCCTTGCCTAACCTAGCCTAATGTAGTCTTGTGTAACATAGCCTAGACAGACCTACCCTAGCCTAGCCTAACCTAACCTACCCTACCCTACTCTAGCCTATCCTAACCTACTCAAGCCCACTCTATCCTAACCTAGCCTAACCTAGCCTCCTCTAGCCTAGCCTACTCAGCCTACTCTAGCCTAACATACTCTAACCTAGCCTATTATAGCCTAACCTACCCTACTCTAGCCTATTCTACTCTAGCCTACCCTAGCCTAAACTGGCATAACCTACCCTATGCTACTCTAGCCTAGCCTAAGTTAACCTAGTGTAGACCCTACTCTGACCTTGGTGAGCCTAGTGTAGCCCATATTCTAGCCTAGCCTAACCTAGCCTAGCTTACTCTAGTCTAGCCTACTCTATCGTAGCATAGCCTAGACTACTCCAGCCCACCATAGGCTACTCTACCGTAGCCTAGCCTAGACTACTCCAGCCCACCTTAGCCTACTCTACTGTAGCCTAGCCTAGAATACTCCAGCCTACCCTAGCCTACTCTACCGTAGCCTAGGCTAGACTGCTCCAGCCCACCCTAGCCTACTCTAACCTAAACTATCCTTCCCTAGCATACTCTAGCCTAACCTACTCTTTCGTACCCTAACCTAACCTATTCTAGCTTGGACTAGCCTAATCTAACTTAAACTAACCTACCCTACTCTATCATAGCCTAGCCTAATCGAGCCTACTCTAGCCTAACCTAGCCTACTCTAGCCTGACCTAGCTTAACCTAGCCTAACCTATGCTTAGCTAAGCTAACCTAACATAATATAGCCTAACCTAGACTAGGCTAGCCTAACCTAAGCTAGCCTAACCTAAGCTAACCTAACCTAGTCTAACCTGATCTAACCTAACCTATCCTAACCTAGAGTAGAGTAACCTTACCTAGCCTATCCTAGCCTAGCCTAGTGTAGCCTAACCTAGCCTAACCTAACCTAACCTTCCCTAGCCTAGCCTTGCCTAACCTAGCCTAACATAACCTTCCCTAACCTAGCGTAACCTAGCCTCACCTAACCTAACCTAACCTAATCAAACATTTCCTAACCTAGCCTTGCGTAACCTAGCCCAGCGTGGCCTAACGTAGCTTAGCCTTCCCTAACGCAGTCTAACCTTCCCTATCGTAGCCTAGCCTAACCTACCCTAGCAACCACAATCTAACCTACCCTAGCCTACGCTAGCTTAACCTAACATGCACGCTTGCCTACTCTAGCCTACTCAAGCCTAACCTACTATAGTCTAGCCTAAAGTAGCCTACCCTAGCCTATTCTAGTGTAGCCTAGCCTACTCTAGCCTCCCCTAGCCTAACCTACTCTAGCCTAACCTAACCTAATCTAACCTAGCCTAACCTACTCTAGCAGAAGAGAAATATGTCCAAGATCAAATGCTATATTTGTTATAAGAATGGCCATTTTGCTTCTCAGTGTCCACATATGAAGAAAGGCAAAGGGAAGTCACAGAAAGTTGCAACAACAATAGAGAAACGGTTGAGCGAACTTGCTTCCACGTTCGAGAGTGACTTTTTCACGCATGTCTTACCTTTCTACCAGCGATATTGATAGAAGCCCCTAGTACTTCGACAATGGTGCCTACCACCTCAAAGGCTAGACAGATATTTAGTAGATTTGCATAGAACGATTCAGAGACATATTGAGCTTGGCAATGATGACAAGTATGCAGTGAGGGGGCAAGGGATACTTTAGTTCCAGCTTGAGTCAGGGGGGTCCTTTCATGCGCGGGAGGTACTCTATCTACTTGACCTAAAGAACCTTTTGTCCATCTCAATCATGGAGTAAAAAGGTTTTGAATTCAACTTCCGGAGGGGGCAAGTGTTCATTTTCCTAGAGGGAGCCAATCCAGATTCTAGAGACTGCGATAAAGGTTAGAATTTGAGAGAGAAACTTATATAGACTTCAAGGTCAGCCTGCTCATCCACTAGTGCACACCAATGATAGCATCTATGAGTTTTCGCAAGGAGGACGGACCATCTCCATCACAGGGCTCTACATCTAGTCTACATCCACATACCTATGGAAAAGAGGGCAAAGTTGTAGCCCTCCAGTGAGAGGAACATCCCCGTGGGATACAACAAGAATTCCAAGGCTTATAGGGTCTTCTTGACATATCACGAGAAGACAATGTTGAGTTGACATGTCTAGTTTGAGGAGAACTCGGCATCTAAGAAATATCAAGACCTACCAACAATTGCAGAGGGGCCTCAAGAGGAGGAACCAAAAGAGAAGTTGAGAGCAGAGACTTCCAGTAGCAGAGATACCCAACCTTCAATGTAGGAGGAGTAGTCAACTTCTTCAACATCAGTCAAGAGGCTCAGGTGGGCAAAGCGGACCTTACGAGATGAATGAGAGAATGCCAACCCTCGCAAGACCAATTTCAAGGAGAGAAGACCTCTGCAAAAGTTTTTGATGTACATGGCTTTGATTACCAACATCATAAACTTAGAGCCTTCTAGCTTAAGGAAGCATCCAACCAACAAGTGTAGAGAGATGAGATGGTGGAGGAGCACAACTCCATCATAAAGAATGATATCTGGGAGATTGTATCAAGACCAAATGGGAAGTCAATTGTGACTTAAAGTATGCAGTAGATGGCAATGTGGAAAAATACAAAGCTAGATTTGTTGCTCGTGGATTCTCTTAAAAAGAGGGAGTAGACTACGATGAGCCTTTTGCTCCCATAGTCAAATACTCCTCTATTCGAGCAGTTATTTCGACAACTTTTGAGATAGGATGGAGCATCCACTAGATCGATGTGAAGAAATCTACATTGAGCAGCCACAAGGGTTTGAGGTCCATGTAGAAATAACTCAAAATTTGCAACTACCAATGAATTTGAACTTAAAACAATAGACACAAATTTCTTCTACTCAATCTGTGGAAGGGAAAACATACAATAAAAACACATGCAATCAATCACAATGAACACAGTTTTTACTGGGGAACCCAACTGGGAAAGACCCCTCCTCTATTAGATGAGAAAATTTGATCTATTATAATGATGGATTCAATCATGAAGCACAACCTGCACTGCAATATTGATCTCCTCCTCCTAAGATTGCTTTGCAAAATACTTAACCAATTCTTGGCCTCCTGCTCTATTTCCTTGCACAATTCCTAAGGAAATTAGTTCCTAAAGAATAGGAGGAGCCCCTATTTGGTTGCGCAATTCCCAAGAAAATAGTCAACCTTTTGCTCCTTCCTCCTCCTCGGCTTCTTCTTCAACCTTGGCTTCTTCTTCATACGGCACCGACCATCCATCATTTTCATACATGGGTCAACCATGTCATCATCAGAAAGGGATCCATCAATCCATATATGGCCTTCCTTCATGCCATGTTGCTTTCTTCATGCTATGTTTCCTCTGCAACCTTGCATAAACCCATCCAGATATTTGTTCAAAAAATAAAGGAATGAACATTAAAATCAACATTACCTTTGTGATGGTATTTCATCATGACATTTTCTAGTTTGTGTCAGCATCCTGCATACATATTGACACATCTCCCAAAGATATATATTGGTAATGGTCTCTTTCTTTCCAGATTCCAATAGAGTCTTCATATCTTCCATGGAGATATCCTAGTCAAATCTTCTTGATCTTTCGGATGTTGATTGCCTTTAACATGGTTGCATATTCTATGATCTCTTCCTTCCTTCACACATTTCATTCCCAGGAACTTCCAATCAGAATTCCTCAATTATAGTCAACCACCTCATATTACATATGAGAACATATTATGTTGATTTTAATGAATGTGTGACCATGCATTTCTGCATTCCTTCGAAGGAGGAGATCCTTCCTTTGATTATGCTCTCACGATAGAGCATTGATCCATGTTACCTGCAACCATATGACATGACTCTTCAATATAGACTGTAAGCATACATACCTCTTTTTCCTTTGGGTCATCCAAACTTCCTACAGCAACTTCCTTGATTGAAAGAGCTTCAATCCCTTGATTTGCTTCTCCTTTTATGTCATCATACCATCATCCATGAATTCCACAAGTTTGGAATTCTTGATGAAACACTTGCTTCCCCTCATGATCGATGAACCTTTCAATGTAGATTCCATCAGAGAATCTTGAGGATCTAAAGTATCCCCATCAAAATATGTTTCCTTTTGACAGATGTATGATAAACCTTGTACTAGATGACCTTGCCACTTATGTTTTCAATGAGATTCCCAAGAGCTATATCCTTGACTTCCATAGATTCTAGCCATCTTTCATGCTTCTCTATGATGTCTCGAGCTCTTGATTTCAATGCTTCCATGATGCCTTGATGCATCCCATTATTTTACCTAGTGAATCATGATAGCCATATCTTATAGCAGAAGACTTAGGAACTTGAAAAGAATTTATGTGAGGAAGACTATCTCAATAGTGGAGATCTATTACTTCCTCCTTCTTCGACTTCTTCCTTTCAACTTCCTCCACTTCCTCAGTGATGTAATCTTCTTCTCTTCTTCTTTTGTTATTGTCCTTGTTGAGCTTAGGACAATCTCTTTTATAGTGCCCAAATTCTTGACACCCATAGCATTGTATTTTAGCCATGTTCTTCTTCTTTTTCTGAGGACCAAACTTTCCAAATTTCCCCTTTCTTTTCGTCATAGCAGTGTATGCTTGATTTTGCTCACCTGCTCCCACATCAGATTTGGCCTTTAGTCTAGATTCTTCAATTTTGCATAGTGACCATAGATCCTAGAATGGAGTAGCTTCTTTCTTCCCACAAATACTTGAAGTGAAGTTACCCCACTCTTCTGGTAGTGCATTTAATACAACTGTAGTCATTTCTCTGTCAGTCATGACTTCTCCTAGATCTTTTAGTTGATCTCGGATTTCAAATATCCTCATAAAGCATGAGGCTATTCCAACTTCCCTTGACATCCTCAATTTGTAGATTTCTTGCCTTATTGAGATGACTTCTCCAACAGTGCTTACAAAATACAACTCTACCAGTTTGTCATAGATTTCTTTTGAAGTTTCGAGTTTGGATACATATAGGATGAGGGGATCATTGATGGATTCTATGACAATCCTTTGGGTCCTGACTTCCCCTTTCATATACTTTGCAAGAGCTTGAGCATCTTCCTTTCTTGGTTTAGTGATAGATCCTTTGACCTGATCCATAACCTGATTTTCAATGAGGTTCAGATCTATCCTTTTCTTCCATGCAAGATAGTCTGAAGCCCCAACCAGTTTGTTGCTTTCCTTGCAAAAAGACATTTTGACAAATTCAAATGTGGACATAAATATAATTACTTGATAGGATGCTCCTTCTTGTTGCTTTCTTAATGTTGATGATGATATAGAGGATAGAAAACTTCTATTTATTGAAGATAATTTTCTTCAATAATGATCCTTGATCTCACAGAGAGGGAGATCCCTTTTGATGGTGAAGTCTTGTTGATGAGGATCAATAATGACCTCTTGATGATGTCTTCAATGGGAAGAATATAGGGTTTTGATGCTTTGTTGTATATCTTGACTTCACTTCGATATCCTTCAAATTGTTCTAATGTCCTTCTCGAGATTTGATCCTTGAGTGTCCCTTTATAAGATGCCCTTCCTTGACTTTGTCACCTTAGCTCTAATACCATGTTGAGAAATAATATGTGACTTTCCTGAATGGCTTGGAGTTGTTGAGAGACCTTCTTATAAGGGTCTTGCATGTTGCATGCATTGAGCTTTTATAAGGGTCTTGCATGTTGGATGCATTGAGCTTTGGGGGGCTTGGGATACTTACTGGAGCAACATACGACCACAGGGAAACTCACCCTCCCCTAGTGGTGCACTATGAACAAGATGATTAGTTCTTCTAAAGGCCAAGATGATTAGTTCTCCCATGGAAACTGTGGAACAAGATGATTAGTTCTCTTATGGGCCAGGATGATTAGTTCTCTTGTGGCAACTGTGGAGCAGGATGATTAGTTCTCCTGTGGGCCAGGATGATCTGTTCTCTGTGGCGATTATGGAACAGGATGATTAGTTCTCCTGTGGGCCAGGATGATTTGTTCTCCGTGGTGACTATGGAACAAGATGATTAGTTCTCCTGTGGGCCGGGATGATTAGTTCTCTATGGCATCCACTGACAGGATGATTTGTTCTCCTGTGGATAGGATGATTAGTTCTCCTATCGAGGCATCCTGCCCATGCAGTCTAGGACTCATGGGAAGTACCTGTCATCTGATCAATGAGTAGGGAAATGAGGATAGGGGCCATAGTAGTACTATCGATGGACGCATCGTTGTATCTACCGTACTCCCTATGCTAGGATGACCTCCATTGATCTAGAATCAATATGAGTGGTTTGAAACACTCTCTTGTGACATTGATATGGGATCAAAGAAATTGATCTGGGATCAGTATGAGTGGTTTGAGACGCTCTCTTGTTATATTGATCTGGGATCAGTAAAATTGAATTCAGGTCAGTAAGAGTGATGTGACACACTCTCTTCAGATGAAACTGACTTCGGGTCAGTAGAGAATGGTATGAGACATTCTCGATCAATTCTTCTTCTTCATGGTTCAACAGAGCAGAGCAAAGTAGAGCTCAATCAAAGCAGAGCAGAGCTAAGCAGAGCATATTAGAGCTCAGCAGAGCAGAGCAGAGCTCAATCAAAGTAGAGCAGAGCTCAGCAGAGCAGAGCTAAGCAGATCAGAGCATAGCAAAGCAGTGCAGGATAGTACAGTCGGACATATGGATCAATGGATGGAGTTCTCCCTAGTTGAGAGGGAGTGTTAAAATTGGAAACTAGGGCCAAACTCCATGTGGGTCATCTTATTTATGGCAGCTAATATTTTTCTTAGATCCCTTTCATCGACAGGTGTAGGATTGATCTAAAGATCATCCAATTCCGATAAGTATTCATGGATTTATGAATTTATTTGCGTTATATGACAATTCGTCAAGGTCAGCGAGCAACCAAATAAACCCCACATGTGCTCAACGTTTTAGTATAAATAGAGGTGAACTTCAAATCATTTCAACACACTTGGGATCTATTCCTCTCTCTACTTGTCTTTGGGTTTTAGTAGGAGGAGAGATCCTAAGGAATAACGTTGCCCTGATCTACAGGGCAGAAAGCCGGAACTGTCAGAAAAGCTAGAACTGCTGGAAAAGCCGGAACTGCAAGAAAATTCGAAACTGCCAGAAAACCTGAAAATTCGGAACTCCCAGAAAAGCCGGAATTACCAGAAAAGCCGGAAAAGATAGAACTGTTGAAACTTCCAGAAAAGCTCGAATTGCTGGAACTATCTGAAATCCCGGAAATGCCAGAACAGCTGGAAATACTAGAAAAGTTGGAGCCGCTAGAAAAGCAAGAAAAGCCAGAAAAGCTGGAAAATCAGGAAATGCCAGAACTATTGCAAAAGTTGGAACTGCCGAAAAAGTTGGAACTGCCGGGAACAACTAGAACTGCTAGAATTGTCGGGAACAACCAGAACTACCAGAGCTATTAGGAACTGCTGAAACAGTCGGAGCATCTGTCTCCGAAGGAGAGCAGCATGCAAGGGAACTAACTAACATTGGGACAGTTGTATGGTAATTATCAGCAAATACACAAAGCATGCAATGTTACAGCTAGCATGCAAGGGACAACTAGCATGCAACAACAAGCATGCTAAGGACAACAAGCAAGCAAGGGACAACAAGCAAGCAAGGTGCAACCAACACATAGGTCAGGATGGAAACAAGGTGCAACAATGGCACATAATCCAGTACAGTGATGGGTAAAGTCATGATTAATGAAGCGTGATGAGATGCAGCGTAGTGATGATAGATGCAGCATGGTGCAGCTCGGTGAGGTGCAACATGATGATGAAATGCAACACGACTATAGGTGAAGGAGTCACCTTGGAGAATTAGTTGAAGCAACATGTCTTCAACTAATCTCATGTATCATATTATTAGAAATGATCTATGCTCTTATCTAGATAAGTCAAAGTGTTGACTTCTGTTGTAAACATACTATCTCTCTCTCTCTCTATTGAAGTATTGAAGAACATATAAGAAGAATTGATCAAGGGTTTCCCCACATTGGGGTTTGTCCCTGGCTAGCACCACATCTTGTGTCCTCTTGTCTTGGCTTGTCTTCTGTGATTTATGTTTATGTTCTATTTGAAGTTTACTTTAATGTGTATGTGGCTGCTTATCTGGAAAAGATATGGAGTTAATTGTGAAAATTGAAATAAATTGCTCTAAGCATAGAACATACCTAAAATTAACATATTTTCTCCATCATCGACGTCAAATTATTTTGTTCTTCCCAAAATTATGTTTTTGATTTTTCTTTGTTGTTGAGGTGATATCACATTCTATTGACTTCATCCCTATAGTGGTTAACATTGGCTTGTAACTCCTCATTGTTTACCATTTTTTTCTTTGCGGACCCCACCTTTCCTCCTAATATTTTTTTTCTTATATATAT
>APFE030687791.1:0-27199 GCA_000404065.3 Pinus taeda
AAGATTGAAAAAAAAAACCCAATGAAAAGAAAACAGATCTTACAGGTACATAAATTTGCCTGCCAGGATCAAGAAAGATGTGGGTGGATATCTCCTCATATATCTGCCTAGGATTGAACCCTTTCACTCCTGCTCCTGCTGATTAAAAATTGAATTGAATAGATGTCATGTTTACCCTCTCCTCCTCCCAGTACCTCGCAACACAACAACACATACCAGACCAGACCATACCAGACAAAACCAGACCACACAAAACTCATACCAGACGAGACCAGACATGACATGGAGCTCCAAGACAAGACTAGACTCAGCCCAGCGCAGGTAGGAGGAGGAGGAGATTCGGAAAAGGTAGAGATTGGGAGAAGGATTGGAAATTAAATATTGCTGGTTGGATTCAACGGCCCTGCTTTTCTTGACTGCCACCTCTGCAAAAAAACACTTCTCTCACTGCCACCTCTGCAACGGTCGTGCTTTTCTTGACTGCAAAAAACCACTTCTCCTCACTGCCACCTCTACAAAGGCACGTTGTGGGGAGATATGGAAAAAGCATCTTGGATTGCGAGTCGGCAGCCACATCAACAAGTCTTTTAACTATTCACTGGTTGCAATAATTTCCGGAATTTCAACTTTGTTAAACGCACCGTATCGCATTTGAAAAGTGATTATATATATCAAATAATGGTTAAATTTCGGGATCTGCCAAAAATATTTTATTTTAATAAAAATAAAATATTATTTATTTTATTTGCGCTTATTTTTATGTTTTAAAGCATACTATCTATATTAATTATAGAAATTTATAATTTAATAAAAAATTATATTTTCGGTAAGTACAATAAAAGTTTTTAATTTATCTTTTGGAATTGAATTGTCCTCAAAATGAGAGAGTGCTCCCAACCAATTAAGTTACCAACTCTAGAAGAGTTGGATTTGGAATTAAATTAATTATGAATAAGGTATTTTAAAATTCAAAATATATCATGTTGTTGTTATTATTATTATTTTTAATTTTTTATATCTAAATTTTCTTTTAGCAATAGTAATATTTTCAAACAAAACAAATTTGACCAGACCTTTTTCATAATGAGTTTGGGATTCAACATTGAATATATGATAATTGATCATCCTCTTTGATAAAATAATTTAAACCATTACAACTCACATCTTAATTCTCCGTCTATTCAATCATTTTGGGAAGGATGGAGTTCAAAACTATTTAGATTTCAATATAAGGAAAACATTCGAGACTAAATTTAATTCATATACTCTCTCTCTCTCTCTCTCTCTCTCTTCAAAAAAACCATATTAAAAATGCTTCACCCAAATTTTATATAATAAAAACATGCATCTTAAAAATCACCAAAACTCTAAAAACTTTAAAAATCCTTAGAAATTATCAAAATTAAGAGATATTGGCAAGTTATACACTATTTTCTCGTCTTGTTTTATGACTTCACGACATGAGGAAACGTGAACAAGGAAGGAGCACCAATAGATTGAGATAAAGAATATGAGAGTCTCATTTACTCATTTACAAAGGAGAGATATGATGCAAACCAACAATAGAAGAAGAGAACACAAAAGTTTAGAGTGTGTTAATTGCACAAGCACAAAGATTGTAAACATTATAAAGAAAAGGAAAAAAGATGAGTCTAGATTAATTGGAGATGAGTTAAGGAAGAGAACATTGGGTCGATGGGCTCCCAGTGGAAGAAGGATTTTGATAAGAGGGAATTATAGTGGGGAAAAGAGACCATCAACAAAGTGATTCATGGAAACTAGGTAAAGCTACATAAATGCATGCCTTAAGGGAAAGGGAATGTCGATATGTAATTGGAGGGAAAACCCAATTTTACAAAGTGACATCAAATGATGAGAAATCATTATGAGATTAGACAAGCCATGATGGTATCAAGAAGGAAACATAATGCTAAATGGTGAAAGGAAAGAAGTTATGTTGAAGAATAGATTGAACATGACTAATAGTGGACGTGTAAAAGCATTGTGATAATGTACCACCAATACCAACTGAGATAGAAAAAGCTACATGTGGATCAAGGGCTAACAAGTCAAAGATTTATTACATCCTAGAGAATAGTATCATATAACTTGAATCAAGATGGGAGATTGTACATATCATTGTTGTTTCCAGGAAGAAAAGGTGAGTAATGGATCACATGCAAAGGCAATTATGTAAAGCCACTTGAACATGGAATATGGATTGATGTTGATGTGGATATAAAGTTATAACATGAAGGAGAGAATCGGAATAGAAACCATGAAAAATAATTGTTGCAAACCAAGTATGGAACATTTCGAGGAAGCATAATGAACCTTAGGTGGAAATCTCAATGACGGAATTAATTTCAATTATTTATGTGAGAGCCTATGTTGGCTATAAGAATCAAAGAGATAGACTCATGGTAATTTTGATAGAGATAGAATCTAAATGTAGAATTTTGTCGGTAGATGTATGCATCAAGTAGTGTGATAGGAAGATGATATAAAGGTTGAGATGTCTAACAGTGAGCCACAATGCTTGTAACAACATTTATATGATAATATATGAACAACACATTCTTTCTTATTATGGAGATTTCCTTGGATTGTGATATATAAGTATAATAATTTTCTTCTATCTAAAATAAAATGAGACAAACATGTATAGAACCTTACCTATCAAGATCAATCATAAAAGAAAGTTATTCAAAATAAGTATCTTAGTGGTCAAGATTTAAAGAATCTTTTTCCATTATTAATTATACCCCAATCAAACCTCATTTTAACAAAATCTTTTTCATTCCTAGAACAAAATAATCCCTCACTTAAACAAAAATAAGGATTAGACATATAAGAAGACAAATATTGAGGCATTGATTGGTTAAGCATCCTTAAAGGTAATGCCATGTATGATAATTTCCATAAAGTTATGGCTCACTCTGTATTTCTCTATATCGATTGTTGAGTTCTATTCAAATTTCCAAAAACATTAAGGTCTAGTATAGGAAACCCTTAATTAAATATCATATGATGGCACTGTGATATAATGAAAAGTTCAGGATGTTTCATATTAATTATAACATGAGTGTATGGGAGGCAAAGTCCTTGTAATCCTTACAACTATTTTTGGATATCAAAATTTTGATGGAAATTTTGTTGATATATCTAACAATTTACTTGTATTAATTAAATATGTGAAGATGCATATAGAGAGAAAAAGTAAGTGTGTGTGTCTGTGTGCGTGTGCGCTTATAATATATATATGACGAAAATATAGATATTAGTTGTATTAAATATAGTTTTTTATTTTTTTATTTTTTTGATGTGGTTCACCGACACCCTGGTCAGTGGGTGGTGGTTACTTCCATGGAAAAATCTGGGCCGATCGACCCCAAAGGGAATCTAGCCCCGCGGCCCGCTAGCTAGGCCTAACCCCAAGAGCTTCGGGGAGCATGGACCCTGTGACCTCCCGAATAGCGAGGCACCGATTTTGACCAACTGAGTTAATCCTTGGGGCTTATACACACACACACACACACATTTAATTGTATTAAGTAAATATGTATGTTGATGTTTTCCATTACACCAAAACCTGCACGTAGTAGTAAACTTCCAAACCCTTGCCATTACCTTTAGTGGGTGGTTAGTCCCATGTTCCTAAGGTGGTGGTTATTCCACCTAATCGATTCATAATGAGTTTAGTGTGACAATCACTCCAACGTCCCCCCTCAAATGCAACTCGAGGAATTGAACCTCTTCCGTGGCTCTTATACCATGTCGAGGTTTTTTGAAACACCAAAAAACAAAGGCAATAGTAAACCTTAAAAACCTAACCATTACGTTGAGTGGGTGATTAGTCCCATGTTCCCATTGTGGCAGTTAGTTCTCCTACCCCCAACCTTACCACTACCTTGAGTGGGAAATTAATCCCATGTTTATAGGTGTGGTGAAGTAAAATTATAATTGCGGATATGAACGAATTCCTCTAGCCCGATAATGGGTCTAGCCATAACATATACATTCTATGGAAGATTTCCTTAGGTTAGAATCAATCAAGAGGGCCTACCTCTTGGTCGCTTATCATGCTTGATGATGTCCTTGCTTGCTCACTCCAGCTATCTCTCGCTTCCTTCGTCAAGCTCTTAAAACAAGTATACGACAACAACACACAAACATAATAATAGACAAATTGTAATTAAACCTACTTAACAAGTCAAGAAACATTAAGCCATGAATATATAATATTACAAAACATGTAGGAAATCTATCGATGGTTGCATATATTAATATCAAAGAGAGATTACAACCATTTATCTTGACGTTGCAGTCCTCCTCTGACAAGACCAGGTTCCCACACACCTCTACTAGCATTCCATGATGGCCTCAATCAACAATAGTTTTAAAGCTCTTCTCGTTAGGCTTCACTCCAAACCAAAACACACTTCTCCCTCGCACAACTAGATAGTTACAACTAGTAATAGCTTGCTTGTCTACTCAAACCAAAATTCTGCCACTATAACACCAGGACTAGCTTGTGTTTAGGAAGAAGGGAGGTTTATATAGGAAATATGAATGGGAGATGGATCCTCTTCTCGTGGGAGAAGGACTTATCCCCTGAGGTAGTTCCATCATTATAGGGGAAAGGAGCCCAAACTGACATCCTCGACCCCATCTGTTGAAAATAGCAACAAGAAATGATAAAAATAGAATCCATAATATTCCAATTTTAATTTGTCCTTGAATTAAAATTGTGAATCAAAATCGAATTTAGTCTCACCATCTACTTGGAAATAATTAATTAATTTGTTATGGATTAATTAGTTGGATAAATTCAAGTTAGAAATCTTTCTGAAGTCATGCAACAGTTATTCCTAAAATAAAGGAGATTATCCCTTAATTAAGGAGACAAAGGGATTATGACTGTATACCATGCGTCACTCTGTAGTGATATGGTCGATAACCACTTTTCCCATCTCATTGGACAAATGAGAGGTACTTCCCAAGAGTCTCGGACAGTAAGGGTATGATGTATGTTGGGGCAATCACAGGAGAAGGTGAACCACTCATCCTACTCATAGGAGAAGATGAACCACTCATCCTATGCATATGACATCAACCATAGGGGAAGGTGAACCACTCACCCTATTCTCAAATATTTTCCTCCATAGGGGAAGGTGGAACACTCACCTTGTGCTCAATCATATTGGGGTATATATACTCCATAAGGGAAGTTGAACCACTCACCTTGTGCTCATATAGCTCAAAGAAGTACCCCATGCCCCTAGGAGCTCCCAAAGCTCAATGTCCAACTCAAGAGTGACCCTCATGGGAGGGCCTTTCCACGACTCCAAACCTCTCTTAGAAGGCTAAGAACTTGGCCTTCCCCAAGGGATTTTTGTAAATGTCAGCAACTTGTTCATCAGTCCTGATGTGATGGAGCCTTATTGCTCCCTATTGTATTATATCCTGGATAAAGTGGAACCTGATATCAATATGCTATGAGCGGTCGTGGAACATGGGGTTCTATGAAAGGTGAATCCCACTTTTGGTTATTGCAATAAATGACAGTGGTATCCAAAACATGCTCAAATAACTCACAAAAGAGATTCCTCAACCAAAACCTTCCTTGTAATCTTAGGAAGACTGTCTCAGTTCATTATCCCTGAAGCAGACCCCTTTCAGCCTAAGTTTCTAGGTCGTCAAGGGTCAGAAGTTATCCCTCCCACGGAGATGGTCGAGTTAACATTAGCCCTAGCGGAGTCTTCGCTCTGTCCCTATGTTGCACCCGCGCCGACCCAGATTTGGCAAGTTTTTTAAACAACTCGTCGAAACTTCAAGATGAAATTGCTTCATGGGCGGTCCTAGGGCTAGTTGTTGGGTCAGTTGAGCTCGCCTCTCTCCTCTGGGATAGTTGTTCCACCATTTGTGCAACCTCCCTAAGAGATAAGCTCTTCCTCCCATCTCTTATGGAACCTTTCCCTCCTATACATGTCTCCTCCATGAATGAGATCAGTTAGCTTGGAGAAAGCTTGGAGGTAGCTTGGATGTAACTGGATAATAGCTAGATGTAAGTTGATAGTTTCAGGTTACTAAGAGTGGAGTAGAGGTAGAGAGTGTTATTGGAGTGTGGAAGTAGCCTCATATGTATTTTGGCTTGATATTGTTTGAGGAGAGTTGATTTGAGAACTTTCTAGCATCAACCTTTTGAACTGAAGAGAGATTCATTTGTTCCCTTGGGAGATGGTTCACAAGTAAATGCTTATGGAGACATACCAATGGAAACCTTCGAGGAGACTTACGACAGGAAGGTTCGGTTGTAAGTTTTACTTTGATTTATATTAATACAAATCAATAGCTTGTTTCCTATATCGCATGTTGAAATTGTATGTCGATAGCTTGAGGTTCCTTGACTCTTCAAGTAGATTGTTTAGTTGTTTCCTATTACATTCGTGGTGTTTCTCTACATGTTGTTGTCAAGTACAAGTGATTAGAAGAACAAGAGCTAGAATGACACGACGAGGACTTCATCGAACATCGATCTGAAGATAGGCCTTCATAACACCATCTTTCTAAGGAAATTTTCTTTGGTATTGTCTTTGCGGTGACTAGACCCACTCTAGGGCTAGAGGGGTTCCCTCTGTCCGCAGAGGGAACTTCCCTGTGTCACACCTACCACCCCTTAAAATTAAATTTAACTATTATAATAATACATAATATTGTAATTAGATTAAAAAGGAAAAATAAAATAATATACATTAAACAATTTCCAATTTCCCTTAAGAAAGATATTATACATTTTTTAATTATATATGTAAAATATTTAAATAAAAAATGTTTTATTTATATTGAACTATGTTTGTGATTGATGGCATACATATTCATTGTAAACACAAACATTAAATAAAACTCAAACATCAAACATTACCATACACAATCACATAGTACAAAAATGCCATCAATCATAAAATAACATGAATACAAAAACAAGAGTTGTTTTAATGCATTTAAAAATTACATACTAAAAACTAAGAAGTGGAAAAGGAGAGAGGATGCACAAGCCTTTAAGAACAACCATAGTTCATTTTCAAGGGCATTGAGAAGGGGCTTTTTAGCCTCTTCAAACAAAAAATAATTTTTTTATTATGAGATTTTCAAGAGTAATTACATAATGAATAAATAAATGCTAATTTATGTCATGAACATGGGGGAGATGTAAATGCTTTGTCCATACATATATATTCCGGTCATTCTCTGCAAAAAATAATATCTCTTAAAAGTCAGTGACAATAAAAAAAATATACATAATCTATTCTTACCTCACAAAACTATCCTTTTTCTTTTTCATTTCTATTTCTAAATTTAACATTTATTTACGATTTATTTAACAAAAACTTTGAAAAGAAAAACAAAAACAAAAACAAATTGACACTTGCCTATCCTAAAGCCCATCAATCACGGAAGGAGTAGCATCCTAAATCCCATCAATTAGTTGGCCTGCTCCTTGCATCCATTCCTGTGGAGAAGCTGAAAATAAACCTACAACAATCAAATCAAACTAATAAAGTTCGCTGGCGTGGGGTTATCCCATTTTTAATGTATAACATGATGAAAAATAAGAAAATATACCCATATTTGCATGATAGATGACTAGATCGAGTGGACTGCGGCTGGGAAGGATATAGAAAACACACAGTGGTCAGGTCAGACATTTTGATTTGTGATTCCCATAAAATCAGATGAAGTTGCTGCTCGCTCGCTCGCTGACATGCCTTTTCCTTTGAGCTTTTTGTACGGAATTTGTTCTACGCACAGGGTCGGGGTCGGTCCCACTAGAGTACAGGTAGGGCGTAGGGCATATATATATGTATATATAAATTTGGGATGGGAATACCGGCACGAGCTCCACCGCCTCCACTCCACATTGCTCATCTGCTCCATGTAACACTCCACATCTTCTCATCTTCTCCATATAACACTCCACGCTGCTCTGATTATATTATGACCCCTTAGACTCCTATATATAGAAAGGAGGTATTTGCATTTGTATCATCTAAGAATTTTTCATTTGTGTAATGTAAAGGAGGTTTCCCCCTCGAAGAGGTTGAATTCTAAGGCATTCAACTATCTTTTCTATCTTTTTGTGAATTGGTTTCATAACAAAATATCCTTATTGGAAAATTTCACAGTGCTTAAATTTCCATCCAATAGCAAAATGGTTCTTTGATTATTTAAAAATGAATTCCATCCAATAGCAAAATGATTATTTAAAAATGAAAGCCAGGCTGAAATGTAGACTGAAAGTTGAAATTAAAGAGAGATGTGGGAGGAGAGAAGGAATGAAGATAGTTGTGAGACAAGCGCATTTACAATACCAATCACAAAGAGTATAGATTCATAAAACACTCATTTAGATACTAAATTGAGTCACATGTGATCAACGAAATAAAATTCATTATTGTTTTAGTGAAAGGCATTAGTATTTCTAATTCTTAGGCAAACATTAACTTCTTCTTACCCTAATACCTTCATTATTGTTTTAGATACGAATGGAAATTAATGAGATGCTAAATTTAAATTCCATACCACTCTTCATATGTTACCAAAGAAGTTAATCGATTTGAGTTACAACTTCAACATTAATTTTAGCTTCTATTGGTTCGTAAATTTCAAATGAATCTGAGTCAAAATAATATGAAACTTAATCCAAATTTGAAAACAAACTTTAAGAAATTACAAATTTATGATAAATCAAAGTGGATAAATAATAATAATAATAATAAAACAATGAGAAAAAAAATACACCTTGAATAAAAAAACAAGAATTAAAAGAAAATGAAAATCCAAAAATATTTTAATTTAAAACTGTACTTCAAGTTGAAAGAGAGGGGAGATGTGATGGAGGCCAATGTATGAGTTGGAAAGAAAGATTGTTAAAGAGATAGAGGTCAATATATTCATTAAAAGGAACATTATAAATATTTATAGAAATTCTATTCAAATCATATAAAATTTATTTTAAATTTGAAAAAAAATGTAAAAAAATCAATTTCACCCTATATCATATAAAATTTATTTTAAAATGTAAAAAAAGGTAAAAAAAAAATCAATTTCCCTGTAAATGTGAAAAATTCACAAATTCATTATAAATCAAAGCTGGTAAATAACAATACGAAGAGTTAGTTAATAAAAGAATTGAAAAAACAAAAAAATCTTAAATCGAAAAGACAAAAATACACTAAAAAGCAGGTCAGCTTTCTAAATATATTTGTTTTTATGGGATGGGAGTGGTAACCAATTTTAAAACTTTCCTTTTTGGACGATGTTGGGAACTAATTTTAAAACTTTCCTTGAAAAACCGAAAGAGGAGATGGAGGGCAACGTATCAGTGGGAAAGAGAGCGGATTTGTCATTCCGTGAAAGGGTTGTTACGGGCTAGCGTATTATTGAAAGAAACACAATTAAAATTAAAATATATGGAATCTTTGATAGAAAAATCTGGAATCAAAATTAATAAAAATAAAAATAAAAACATGCCAGTTTTCTAAATATAATTGCTTTTTTAGACGGTGCCAATTTTAAAACTATCCGTTGGAATGGAATGAAAGAGGGGATTTGTGTGTATGTGAAAAGGTTGGTATGGAAGCCAATGTATCGTTGAAAAGAACACTATTTATATTTACATTTACATTTTACTCCAACATTTCAGTCCAAGTCCTATCCTGTACCTCTTGCATGCCCCTCTGATGCACGAGTGTCTGTGCCTGTTTAATGCATGAGTGTGTCTGTGCGCGAATATTTCTGCGCCTATGCATGAATCTTTGTGTGCCTGTGAATCTGAGTTGAGTGAGTGTGAGTCTGTTTGATTCCCGTAACTATCTCATTTGTTTGTATGCCTATGCATGAATCTTTGTGTGCCTCTGCACTAATATTTCTGCACCTATGCATGAATCTTTGTGTGCATGTGCACTAATATTTCTGCGCCTATGCATGAATCTTTGTGTGCCTGTGAATCTGAGTTGAGTGAGTGTAAGTCTTTTTGATTCCCAACTTCAAAGGAAGGGCAGTCCAGCAACCGAACATTCACGGTTCTCTCAATAATGGCTCTGCTCTCTGCCATTAATTTCAGGTACGTATTATCATTAATTTAATTCATTTGTGCTCTGTTTTTCATTTTCCTTAATATCCTTTCAATTCATTTCCGTTATTTTAATGCATGTCCGTGTATCTCAAATCTGATGCAGGGTATTCAAGAGGTTCGATAGAAAACAAAGAATTCCTGAAGCATAATCCATGTTTAGGGATTCAATTACAGGTACAGGTACCCCAATCCCTTCTGTTAATTTCTTCCTGGTCAAACCACAACAAGAATAGGGTATTTTCTTTATTTTTCTCTGCCATCTTCCAATTGAAGAATTCGTAAAGCTTAATCAATGTTTAGGGATTCAATTACAGGTACAGGTACCCCAATCCCTTCATTTCAGATTTCTTTATGTTAATTTCTTCCTAGTCAACCCCAACAAGAATAGGGTATTTTCTTTATTTTTCTTTCTGTTAATTCTTTCTTTCAGCGTTGTAATAATCGAAATTGAAATTGAGCGAAATCTAAATGTCAAACCAACCCTGTAATGAGTATTTTTGTTAATTCCTTCTTTCAACCCTGTAACGCTGGAAACTGAGACATCAAACCAGCCATGTAATGGTTTTTTTCTTTTAATTGAGTGAAATCGAAAGGTCAAACTAGCCCTGTAATGGGTATTTTCTTTTTCTTTTAACCGAGGGATTTAATTACAAATACATTTCAACTAAATTTTGCTCTCAAAACAGAACCCAGTCCTTTGGTTTCAATTTTGTTTAGGTTAATTTCTTCAACTTAGTCAAACCACAGCGAGAATAACATATTTTCTTTATTTTTCTTTCTGCAATTCCTTCCCTCAGCCCTGTCATGACGAAACCAGGGTGTCAAACCATTCCCTCAGCCCTGTCATGACGAAACCAGGGTGTCAAACCACATACTAGTACTTTCTTTTAATTGTCTGAGAATATTTTCTATTGATTTGTTTAGCTGTGGATTATCGATCCATCCAATAATTATTGTTGAGCTTAACTCATTTATCTATTTGGTGCTTATGAAATTCATTCCTATGGTTTTTACTCATCCCGTAACTATCCCATTTGTTCAAATTATTCCTGGCCCAAGTTACCCAACTTTAATTTGCATGACAATTAATATTATTCAGATTATTCCTTCTCCATCAGTTACCCAACTTTAATTTGCATGACAATTAATATGCATATACACATGTACAACATTTCAATGTAATTAGCCTATATTTTTGTTTTATTGTGAGTTGGAACACAATCATCATTTGAATTCGATTTGTTTTCTAAATACATAATAAATTTAAAAATCATTACTTGAATTTAAATATTTAAATAAAAAATATATAACAAATTGAAATTTCAATAAGAAATATCATTTAAAAATGTCGTGTTAGGGTTCGTCAATGTTTTCGCGACAAATCAAACCCATCACACCCTGCCGTTCTTGGAACCAAGGGTGAAGTTACTTTGATTCGCAGCCAATATTGTAATGATTAATTAACCATATAGAAAACATTTCAGACCATAGCAATCATCAAATTGTGAGATGATACTTCAATTTAAATTAAAGTTTGGTATATGTATTTTAAATAAAGATTGAAATGTAAGTGATGATTCCTAAATTTATTATACATATTTTAAATAAAGATTTAAATTCATGTAATGATTTCTGGTTTTATTTAAGCTTTCTCAATTATTAAAATTATTAAATTTAGTAGTGTAATTTATCGCTTTAAAAATAATCTTTTCTGAATAATTTCTTTATTAATATTATTTATTTTATTCTATTTTTCAATCATTTTAAAATCTAGATAATTAATATTTTATTAAATTCTACACTATATTTTATTAATAATATAAACTTAATATAATATATAATGAAAAATTGTTTAAAATTGATTTTAAACATGTTTTTTAATAAATGTCTTAACTACAATATGTATATATAAATTTTTTATAGATCTAGATGGGGTTAGAGTAAGCTTGGCTAAGCCAAGCTAAGCAAAAGCTAGAGTAGGTTAGAGTAGGCTAGAGTAGGTTAGGCTAGGCTAGAGTAGAGTAGAGTAGAGTAGAGTAGGCTAGGCTAGGCTAGGTTAGGCTAGGCTAGACTAGACTAAGCTAGGCTAGAGTACAATAGGGTAGGCTAGGCTAGGCTAGAGTAGGCTAACCTAGAGTAGGCTAACCTAGAGTAGGCTAACCTAGAGTGGGTGAGGCTTGGGTAAGGTAGGCTAGAGTAAGCTAGGGTAGGGTAGGGTAGGGTAGGATAGATTAGGCTAAGATAGACTAGGCTAGGCTAGGCTAGGCTAGGCTAGGCTAAGCTAGGAAAGAGTAGGCTAGGTTAGGCTAGGCTAGAGTACGATAGGGTAGGCTAGCGTAGGTTAGAGTAAGCTAAGCTAGAGTTGGCTAAGCTAGAGTAGGCTAGGCTAGACTAGGATAGGATAGATTAGGGTAAGGTAGGCTAGAGTAGGCTAGGTTAGGCTAGAGTAGGTTAGGCTAGGCTAGAGTAGGTTAGGACAAGATAGAGTATGCTATGAAAGAGTAGGTTAGTTTAGAGTAGGCTAGGGTAGGCCAAGGTAGGTTAGCCCACAGTAAGCTGAAGTATGCTAGACTAGAGTAGGTTAGGCCAGAGTAGGCTAGGCTAGGCTAGGGTAGGATAGGATAGGGTAGGCTACAGTAGGCTAGTAGGGTAGGCTAGGTGAACTTAAAGTAGGCTAGACAAGAGTAGGTTAGGCTAGAGTAGGCTAGGGTAGAGTAAGTTAGGCTAGGCTAGGCTAGACGCAACTAAAGTAGGCTAGAGTAGGCTAGGATAGGGTAGGCTAGGTAGGCTAGTAGGCTAGGCTAGGAATACCTAGTAGGCTAGGCTAGCGTAAGCTAAGCTAGAGTAGGCTAGGCTAGGGGAGGCTAAGATAGATTAGGCTAAGGTACTCTAGGCTACACTAGGCTAGAGTACACTAGGCTAGGTAAGAGTAGGTTAGGCTAGGAAAGAGTAGGCTAGGCTAGGCAAGAGTATGTTAGGTTAGGCTAAAGTAGAGTAGGGTAGGCTAGACTAAGCTAGGGTATGCTAGAGTATGATAGGGTAGGCTAGGGTAGTCTAAGCTAGAGTAGGCTAGGCTAGACTCGCTAGGATAGATTAGTCTAAGGTAGGGGAGGGTAGGGTACACTAGAGTAAGCTAGGCTGGGCTAGAGTAGGTTAGGCTAGGATAGAGGATGCTAGGAAAGAGTAGGTTAGGTTAGAGTAGGCTAGGGTAGGCTAAGGTAGGCTATCCTAGGGTGAGATGAAGTACGCTAGACTAGAGTAGGTTAGGCTAGAGTAGGCTAGGATAGGCTAGGCTAGGCTAGAGTATGCTAAGATAGGGTAGGCTAGGGTAGGCTAGTAGGCTAGGCTAGGCGAACCTAGAATAGGCAAGACAAGAGTAGGTTAGGCCAGACTAGGCTAGGGTAGAGTAACTTAGGTTAGGCTAGGCTAGGCTAAGCTAAAGTAGCCTAGAGTAGGCTAGGTAGGCTATTAGGCTAGGCCAGGCGAACCTATAGTAGGTTAGACAAGAGTAGGTTAGGCTAGAGTAGGTTAGGCTAGAGTAGGTTAGGGTAAAGTTAGGTTAGGCTAGGCTAGGCAAACCTATAGTAGGTTAGAGAAGAGTAGGTTAGGCTAGAGTAGGTTAGAGTAAAGTTAGGGTAGGCTAGGCTAGGCTAAAGTTTGCTAGGCTAGGGTAGAGTAGGTTACGTTAGGTTAGGCTTCAATATGCTAGGGTAGGTTGTGCTAGAGTAGGATAAGCTAGGCTATGCTAGAGTAAATTTAGCTAAGCTAGGCTAGACCACGTTAGGGTAGGTTATGCTAGAGTAGGATAGGGTAGGTTATGCTAGAGTAGGATAAGCTAGGCTACGTTAGAGTAGGCTTGGCTAGGCTAGGCTAGACTATGTTAGGTAGGCTATGTTAGGTGAGGCCAAGCAAAACTAGGTTAGGCTAGGGTAGGCTAGAGTAGGCTAAGCTAGGGTAGGCTAGGGTAGGCTAGAGTAGGCTAAGCTAGGGTAGGTTAGGCTAGGCTGAACTATGTTAGGTAGGCTAGGGTAGGTGAGGCCAAGCTAGACTAGGTTAGGCTAAGGTAGGCTAGAGTTGGCTAACCTATGGTTGGGTAGGCTAGGCTAGGCTAGGCTAGAGTAGGCTAAGGAAGGTTATGTTAGGGTAGCCTAGGGTAGGTGAGGTTAGGTCTAAGTAGACTAGGTGAGGGTAGGGTAGGGTAGCATGTAGTAGGGTAAACGAGAGTAGGTTAGTATAAGATAGGTTAGGTTAGGCTAGGTTGGTAGGTTAGAGTAGGCTAGGCTAGGCTAGGTTACGGTAGTCTAGGGTGGCCTAGAGTAGGGTAGTCTATGGTAGCCTAGAGTAGGCTATGCTAGAGTAGGATTGGCTAGGCTAGGCTAGAGTATGTTAAGTAGGCTATGCTAGGTGATGTCAAGCTAAACTAGGTTAGGCTAGGCTAGAATAGATTAGGCTAAGCTAGGGTAGGCTAGGATAGGCTAGGGTTGGCTAACCTATGGTTTGGTAGGGTAGGCTAAGCTAGGTTAGAGTAGGCCAAGGAATGTTATGTTCTGGTAGCCTAGAGTAGGTTATGTTAGTTTTAAGTAGACTAGGTTAGGGTAGGGTAGGGTAGCCTATAGTAGGTCATACTTGAGTAGGCTAGTATAAGCTAGGTTAGGCTAGGTTAGGTTGGTAGGTTAGAGTAGGCTAGGCTAGGCTAGAATAGATTAGGCTATGCTAGGGTAGGCTAGGATAGGCTAGAGTTGGCTAACCTATAGTTTGGTAGGCTAGGCTAGGCTAGGCTAGAGTAGTCTAAGGAATGTTATGTTGTGGTAGCCTAGAGTAGACTATGTTAGGTTTAAGTAGACTATGTTAGGGTAGGGTAGCCTATAGTAGGGTATACTTGAGTAGGCTAGTATAAGCTAGGTTATGCTAGGCGAGGTTGGTAGGTTAGAGTAGGCTAGGCTAGGCTAGGTTAGGGTAGGCTAGCATAGCCTAGAGTATGGTAGATTAGAGTAGGCTAGGCTAAGCTAGGTTGGTAAGCTAGAATAGGCAAGGCTAGGCTTAAGTAGACTAGGTTAGCGTAGGCTAGAGTAGCCTACAGTAGGCTAGTATAAGTGAGGCTGGGCTAGGTTAAACTAAAGTAGGTTAGTCAAGGCTAGGCTAAAGTTCGTTAGGCTAGGGGAGAGTAGGTTACGTTAGGCTAGGCTACAATATGCTAGGGTAGGTTATGCTAAAGTAGGATAAGCTAGGCTATGCTAGAGTAGGTTTGGCAAGGCTAGGCTAGACTACATTAGGGTAGGTTATGCTAGAGTAGGATAAGCTAGGCTATGCTAGAGTAGGCTTGGTTAGGCTAGGCTAGACTATGTTAGGTAGGCTATGCTAGGTGAGGTGAGGCTAAACTAGGCTAGGCTAGGTTAGGGTAGGAAAAGCTAGGGTAGGCTAGGCTAGGCTAAGCTAGGGTAGTGTAGGGTAGACTAAGCTCGGTAGGGTAGAGTTGGCTAACCTATGGTAGGGTAGGGTAGGTTAGGGTAGGCTACGCGAGGTTAGGGTAGGCTAGCGTAGCCTACAGTATGGTAGAATAGAGTAGGCTAGGCTAAGCTAGGTTGGTAAGCTAGAATAGGCAAGGCTAGGCTTAAGTAGACTAGGTTAGCGTAGGCTAGAGTAGCCAAGAGTAGGCTAGTATAAGCAAGGTTGGGCTAGGCTAAACTAAAGTAGGCCGGTCTAGGCTAGGCTAAAGTTCATTAGGCTAGGGTAGAGTAGGTTATGTTAGGCTAGGCTACAATATTCTAGGGTAGGTTATGCTAAAGTAGGATAAGATAGGCTATGCTAGAGTAGGTTTGGCAAGGCTAGGATAGACTACATTAGGGTAGGTTATGCCAGAGTAGGATAAGCTAGGCTATGCTAGAGTAGGCTTGGTTAGGCTAGGTGAGGCGAGGCTAAACTAGGCTAGGCTAGGTTAGAGTAGGCTAAGCTAGGGTAGGGTAGGCTAGGCTAAGCTAGGGTAGTGTAGGGTAGGCTAAGTTGGGTAGGCTAGAGTTGGCTAACCTATGGTAGGGCAGAGTAGGCTAACCTATTGTAGGGTAGGGTAGGCTAGGCTAGGCTAGAGTAGGCTAAGGAAGTCTATGTCAGGGTATGCTAGAGTAGGCTAGGCTAGGTTTAAGTAGACTAGGTTAGGGTAGGCTAGAGTAGCCTAGAGTAGGGTAGACTAGAATAGGCTAGGCTAAGCTAGGTTGGTAGGCTAGAGTAGGGAAGGCTAGGCTTAACGAAAGTAGGTTAGCATAGGCTAGGGTAGCCTAGAGTAGGGTAGACTAGAGTAGGCTAGCATATTGTAGGCTAAGCTAGGTTAGGTTAGGCTAGGCTAGGGTAGCCTTGAGTAGTGTAGGCTAAAGTAGGCTAGTATAAGCTAGGCGAGAGTAGGCTATGCTACAATAAGCTAAGCTAGGTTGGGATAAAGTGCGGTATGTTGGGTTTGAGTAGGCTAGGCTAGGCTAGGCTATGCTAGATTACGCTAGGCTAGGCTAGCTACGCCAAATTACAATAAGCTAGGCTAGGATATGGTAAGCTAGGTTAGATTAGAGTAGGCTAGATTAGGTTAGGCTCTTATAAGCTAGACTAGGGTAGAGTAGGTTGGGCTAGGTTAGAATTGTCTAGGCTAGGCTAGGCTTAGCTAGCCTAGAGCAAGCTAGGTTATTCTAGAGTAGATTAGGGTAGAATAGGCAACAAAAGCCTATGCTAGATTAGACTAGGCAAGAGTAGGCTAGGCGAGAGTAGGATAGCCTAGGCTAGGCTAGAATAGGTTAGGCTAGGTTAGGCTTGGCTAGGTTAGGCTAGAGTAAGCTAGGCTAGCCTAGGCTAGGCTAGGATAGGCTAGAGTATGCAAGGCTAAATTAGGGTAGGATAGATTGGTTAGGGTAGGCTTGGGTAGGCTATGCTAGAGTAGGTTATGCTAGGCTAGGCCAGGCTAAGCTATGTTAGGCCAGGCTATGCTAGGCTAGGCTAGGCAAGACTAGCCTAGGATAGAGTTGGCTAGGCTAGGCTAGCTATGCCAAATTACGATAGGCTAGGCTAGGCTAGGCTATGGTAAGCTAGGCTAGGGTAGAGTAGGCTAGGCTAGGTTAGGCTCTCGTAAGATAGACTAAGGTAGAGTAGGTTGGGCTAGGTTAGGGTGGGCTAGGCTAGGATAGGATTGGCTAGACTAGAGCTGGCTAGGATATGCTAGGCTAGATTAGTGTAGAATAGTAAATGATAGACTATGTTAGATTAGGCTAGGCAAGAGTAGGCTAGGCTAGAGTAGGCTACGGTAGGTTAGGCTATAGAGTAAGCTAGGCTAGTGTAATCCAGGCTAGAGTAGGCTACGGTATGTTAGGCTATAGAGTAAGCTAGGCTAGTGTAAGCTAGGCTAGAGTAAGCTAGGCTAGGCTAGGCTACAATATGCAAGTCTAAATTAGGGTAGGCTAGGTAGGTTAGCGTAGGCTTAGGTAGGCTAGGTTGGGCTATGCTAGAGATTGGCTAGGCTAGGCTAGGATAGCCTAAAGTAGGCTAGATTGGGCTATGCTAGAGATTGGCTAGATTGGGCTATGCTAGAGATTGGCTAGGCTAGGCTAGGATAGAGTTGGCTAGGATAGCCTAAAGTAGAGTAGGTTATGATAGGTTGTGCTCGGGTAGGATGGAGTAGACCATTCTTAGGGTAGAGTAAACTAGGCTAGTCTAGGCTAGACTAGTCAAAAATAAGATAGGTTAGAGTAGGTTATGTCATGATAGGATAGAGTGTAGGCTAAGCTATGATAAGCTAAAGTAGGTTAGGGTAGAGTCGTTTGGGCTAGAGTAGGGCGGGCTAGGATCTATTTGGCTAGGCTAGAGTAAGCTAGGCTAAGTTAGGCTAGAGTAGGCTAGGATATAGTAGGTTATGCTAGGCTAAGCTAGCTAGAGTAGGGTAAGCTAAAGCATGCCAACATAGAGTAGGTTAGGCTAGGCTATTCTAAGCTAGGGTAAGTTGGGCTAGAGTAGGCTAAGGTAAGCTAGGCTACAATAGGCTAAAATAAGCTAGGTTAGGCTAGAGTAGGCTAGGATATATAGTAGCGTTAGAAAGAGTAGGGAAGGGTAGGGCAAGTTAGGTTGGATTAGATAAGTTAGTCTAGAGTAGTTAAGAGTAGGGTAGGCTAGGATAAACTATATTAGGTTTGTCTAGGCTAGGATAACATAGTTTTAGAGTAAGATAGGGTAGCCTAATCTAGGATAGGCTAGGGTAAGCTGGAATAGGATAACCTAGAGTAGGTTAGAGTAGGCTAAAGAACACTCGACTATAATAAGTTAGAATAGGAAAAGTTAGGCCATGGTAGGCTAGAGTATTCTATGGTATGCTAGCATAGAGTAGGTTATGGCAGAGTAGACTAAGATATAATAGGCTAGAATATGGTAAACAGGAGTAGGCTAGACTAGGCTAGACTAGAGTAGGGTATGAAATGACATGATAGAGTAGGTTAAGATAACATAGCCTAGGCTAGAGAGAGATATACTAGAGTAGGATAGGCTAGGTAGGTTATGTTAAGATTTGTTAGGTAATCGAAGAGGATCCTAATTAAAAGGCATAAAACTCAAAGTTCAGAAAAGCTAATGGAAATATTGCCTCGTTGAAGAGCTCAATAAGGTAATTCTGATACAACTTGAATTGTGTTGAATGGAGTTTACATGTGAAAGATAGGCAATTCGAAGATTTTGACCAATGGGAAAAAAGTTAAAGTCAAAGGGTGATGTGGCATATTCTAGAACTGACACATGACATAGTGTGGAGATGACACATCAGTAGAGTCAACAATTGATGAGTAAAGTGTAACTGGAAATGCATGGAAACCTAGTTGGCAAATTAGGTGCTCTAATGGGGGGCTTCCACATGGCACCTCAGAACACCAAAAGGTTTAATTTGGTCCAATAGTTGGCATTAATGGGGTTTGAACTCACAATTTATGGAACAACAATACAATGAATTATCCATCGAGCCATGACTAGAAGGTGTGATATCGAGATGATAAAGAATATGTATATGTTTTGAATGTCATATATGATGAAAAGGGGTGGGTGGAGACCGCCAAAATTAGCATCTCTTCCAAACTAAAGTCTTACAAATATTCACCAACGAAGGCTGACAACTCTGCCATGTACACCACTACATAGCCACATGATTGGATGATGATGTGGTTGGTGAAACCTATTGGTTTTATATTCATGGGCATAGAATGGTTCCTTATATATTAAAATTGAATGCTTGGCAGAATAGATGAATCAGGTTGGTGTTAACATATATGTATGGACAACGATGCAAGTAGTCATTAAAAGAAATATGCACACAAAACAAAAAAATGTGTTACATTGTTTATTATTGCAAAGGGTTCAAATGAATATGTATAACATTTTGTAGTAATTACAAAAATGTGCACGCAAACCAAACAATTGTGTTACATTGTTTATTATTGCAAATGGTTCAAATGGATATGTATAAAATTTGGTATGTAATTGGATGGAAATGTAACAATATGCACATGCATGGAATATTATTATTATGGGATATTTTTTGATGTAACGTTTGGATAGAACATTATTATTATAATACACCGATGGGATTAAACAATACAACATATACATTATATCGTTACAACAATAATTTAAATATACGCCACTTTTTTTTTATAAGAAAGGGGTGCAATTTCCACGAGTTCAACCTTGGGGCGAACCCCCAACATAATATAAACACAAAAGATTTGAAATTGAGTGATATTGGTGTGGTTATAATGTTTCGATGTGCCAATAGTGTTTAAGACTTATATTTGGCCTGTGTATTTTTGAATGTAAGTGGTTTTTGGAGCTTGATTTTATAGCAGCCAATGAGGGTTTTCGGTGGCATTTTAGAAACAACTCCTTGGTAGCAAAAAAGCTCAGTTTAGTAGAAAATGATCAATTTTTTAGCAATATTTTGAAGGAATTTTTTCTTATTGTATTTTCATTTTTGGCAAGAATAATAAAGAGGCCACTCTCTTGTAACCACACTAAATGAATTGATGAGCCTCATCATTGGGTAACTATATGGACCTTAATACACCTCGTAGCTTATTAGAAACAACACTTCTCATAAATTATTACATATTTTGATTGTATTTTGCTTTATGAGATGAGTCAAAGTGAGATATTATGCCTACTGGACTAATGTGCATTGATTGCAGGTTTTTGAGAGAAAATCATGGAAATTTTGGCTAATTAAGGGTTGGAAATCGAATGAGATAAGGAGGAGAGATTGTAGGACGTATATCCTCCTCATTTACTCCTCACTCATTTGAATATTCCTCCATCAATCACACTAGCTCAGAGTTACAAGCAGCCAAGTCATGGAGATGAAAAGGAAGCCGAGAAAGTGACAATCAAAGAGCTAGTTTATATCGAGTTTGGGAGCCAAGCCTCCCTAGATTTAAGGAAGTCATTAGAGAATTCTATTTTATAAATAAGGAGGGCTAAAGCCTCATTAGGATTCAAATTTTTGTTGTAAAAACACTAGTCATTTTCGAGTTCAAGACTTGTGGAAGACATTGTGATGTAATTTTTTGTTTTGATATTGAGAATGAGAATTTCCTTGTTTTAGCTCTCAGTTGAATCAGAGGGCTAAAGCTCTTGGGTTAGGGCCCAACCCTAGCAGCAAAGGCTCCTCTTCTTGTATTTGTATGTTTAGATTGATTTCATAGATTAATGGTTGAATTGTCTTTAGTATTATTTCATTGCAAGTAGTTGTGGATTTGATTGAGTTTGCTTCCATTTGTATTTTACTTTATCAGTAGCTTAGAAGAGATAAAGGGACATAAAAAATTTGTCAGTGGGTGGATTTTGCCTCACTTCTCCCTTCAAAGGTCATGGTTTGAGGAAATAGCTTCTATGCAGCCCCAAAAAGACAAAATTTTGATTTCTCATGGAATTTAGGGTTTTCTATTACCTAGGCCAACATTTGATCATTTCGCAAGAATAGAATTTATTTATCATTTATTCTATATGTATTATAATAGATCTCATCAATGTTTCATATTATTCTGCAAGTTTTTCCCATACATAAAGTAGGTAGCTAGCTCATGAAATTTTGTTTTCCTTGGTTAATTGAAATCCTTGTTATTCACATGATTTTTGGATAAATGTCAATGGTTGATGCAGTGCAAGAGTTTTAGAAGTACATAGAGATTTCATGATTAGCAATCTCATTCCAACTATATCCATCCATGGTCATCACTTTCTTCCACTAAAACCCTCACCAATTTTATCATTTCACAAGAGTACGTCTCCAAGCTTGTTGAGAAAATCCATCCATCTCCCAACTCTAGTTTTGAGATTTGTAGGAGTCTTAGGCACTCCCTTGGCTAATTTAATCCACCATCCATCTTCCCTAAGCCTTTCATCACCTTCAAAATCCATCCTTTTGCATTCGGCTGTATCCTGTAGGAATACGGGGGATCCTTTAGGAATTCAGGACATCCTGTAGAACAAATTAGGACATCTTGTAGGTTGACCTCTAGCGGCCTGTTTTGAGGCTGAATTATGGAAAAATCCCCTAGGAAGACCCAAGCCTTCCAACCATTCACCATCATCCCTAAGCCACCTGCCACATCACCAAAAGAAGTTAGCTTTCACACTTTCACATATAAAAGATAAAAAGAAAAGTAGATTTATTTTGTTCATTTACATACACAACAATAGAATGTTTGATGTTTCAATTTGCATGCCTAGGACAATAAGATTGTATACATGTTAACTTAACATTCTTTTGAAGCAAATTCTCTTAGCAGTTCATTAGAAGAATGGTGTGTTCAAGAATTTGATTTCAATATTTTTCGTTACTCCAGTAGACAAGATTTCTCTTAGTGTAGATTTCTCTTTCCCTCATTGGTAATCAAGCTTCTTATGAACCAATAGAAGTCTGGATTGAAAAGCCTTAGTGGTCTATCACCAACTTAGCAATGACAAAGAGTAGACCCATCACATTTACTTATGTATATCACATTTACTTATGTATACAACACTGTCAACTCAAAGTTTGTACGAACCCGAGATTGATAAAGTAAAGTTGGTAGCCCCAAGAGTTGCAACATTCTTGTTGTAATATTGGTGCTCATCACTTTTTGGCATTCTTGCGGGGGAGGTGTCTGAGTAATATGTCATTTCTGCTTTCTTTCTTCCATTCCTTATCTATGACATTCTGCTATTAGTTTCATTTCCGCAAAAGTAACTTAGTTTTCTTTCTTTTCCATTCTGCATTATTTTCTTTCGTTTCCATTCTGCAAGTGAGATTTCATTTTTATGGTTCGAAATGTGGTATATTCTTAATTAATTGTGAGCAGTACTACAAATTAGCTAATCTGACAATCAACAACCTAGGGATTGGAATCAGATGATTCAGTGGGTAAGAGGAGTTACAATGTTAACTACATCTCTCTCTCACTTTGGCGCTACTTAGGCCATTTGAAAATTATGCATTCAAGGGAGCTTGACTCTTTGTTTCCATGACGTTATTGGTAGGATTCTTCTTACAAAAATAATTGTGGGAAGTTGAACTGGTATTTTATTTGCTTGGCTTGATTGTCTCTTTATTAGCAATATTACACCAACCCTCTTCGAACTATACTTACACAGGGGTTTTCCCTTCCCTAGAGTTCATAGTTTTGGAAGGCGAACCAATAAATCTACTCCAATGTTTGGTACCGACATGTTTACATACTATACTTGATTACTTCTTCGAACCATTCATAAAATGTGTTAGTAATTCTTCTCGCTAACTAATGGAATTATTTGGAAAATTCCTTTTCAATCACATTTGTATAGTTTTCTTAACCCTTCCTCTATTTACTAATTGTGGCATGAGTCATTCTTCTCCTTATAATGATTGATTACGAATGTTTTCAAATTTGTGGAGTTTGCAGCCCCAGGCTGAACCCAGGTTTTTGCACTTGACTGTTCTTGACACTGAAATGTAAAGTAGTGTTTTCCTTCGCATATTTACATCCAATGGCCATAAAGTTATGGAGCCAAGGATTTTGAGTTGTGTTTATCTAAATCCTAGGGTTACGAGAGCATAAATTTTAATGGCATTCATTTCTATATCCTTTCCCGTCTTTTTTCTTTTTTTTTTATTTTATTTCCGACATTTTTTCAGCGGAATACAAGATCTGTATGGAAGTTTCCTTTGAAAAACAAAATCCAAGCTTATTAACAACTTTCGTATAGTGGCTCTGCAAAATTTGGGTTGAGGGCAATATCATAGAGTCCTTATATATATATATATATATACATACATATTCAATGGGAGTGCTCAAATAAATGTGGGGTATAACAATTAAATAATAGAATTTTCATTTCCCATTCAGGTCTCTTCAATTAGCTAGTTTAATAGTTATTATGAGCTTCGTTTTCTAATCAAATACATGTAATTAAGTTTAACTTGCTTTCCTTTGTATTTCCCTTTCCCTATTTACCATAAAATAATAAGTACTAATAAATAGTAGCAAATAACTTTTTGTATTTTATTAATCTTTTAGGTTTTGGTCATTATCAATCTTTTCCAAATATGAGTTAAATTTGTGTGACTAATAAACTAGTAATTACAGGAAGAAAATGATTTGTTAGTAAAGCCATTTTTGGGGTTTAGATTCATGTTCTTGAGTGAAATTTGTAATCCTCATTGCCTTATTTTTATTTATATTTATTTTTACTTAAAAGAAATAAACCCACACGCTACAATTGTAAGAGACCATTACAATGTTGATTTCATTAGCAGCTTAGAAAAAGTGGAGCATACATCATATGGACGTGAACGATGTCTTCTTGTATGGGTACTTAGAAGAGGAAGTATATGTGGAGAAACCACAAGGTTTTGAAGTGAAAGGAAAGGAGAATAATGTCTACAAGTTGAAGAAGGATTTGTATGGCCTCAAGCAAGCAAGAAGAGCGTGGTATGCAAGGATTGATGGATATTTTTCAGGAAAATGACTTCCAATCGTACCCTTTATTACAAACAAGAAGGTATTGATATTATAATCATAAGTTTGTATGTTGATGATCTATTGTATATGGGTAGCAGTTCTAAGATGAATGATAAATTCAAAGTTGCTATGATGAATGAATTTGAGATGAAAGATCTAGGCATCATGAGATATTTTCAAGGAACGAAGGTTTATCAAAGTAGGGATGAGATTTTCATTTGTCAAACAAAGTATGCACAAGATATTCTAAATAAATTTGATATGCTTGATTGTAATCCATCCCCTACTCCAAGTGCTCATGGAGAGGCATTATGTAGAGATGATGGTGTTGATTTAGTTAATGAGAAAACGTATAGAAGTATTGTGGGGAGCTTGATATTTCTAACACACACAAGGCTTGATATTACATATTCAGTTTCACTTTTTTCAAGGCATATGACAAATCCATCTAAAATACATACGAAGGAAGCCAAGAGGATTTTAAGGTATGTGAAAGGCACTCTAAATTTTGGTATTAATTACTACTCTTATTAAAAGTTCAATCTTCTTGGATTTAGTGATTGAAATTGGGGAAGTAGTTTTGATGACTGTAAGTCCACATCTAGAAATTGTTTCTCTTTTGGTTTTGGTTTGATTACATGGAGCTCAAAAGAACAAAGCATTGTTGTTCTCTCATGCACAGAAGTGGAGTATGTTGGTGTTAAGTCAGCAGGTACACAAACTCTTTGGGTCAGAAAATTTTTGGAAGAAATTAGAGAAAAGCAAATTCACCCTACAGTGATTTATTATGATAATGTAAGTGCCATCAAGTTAGCAAAAAATCTAGTTCATCACAGCACGACAAAGCATTTTGACATGAAATATCACACACTGAGCAGAGCAGATATCTTCACCGAAGCAGTTACAAAAACTCAATTTTTGGCACTATGAAATAAGATAGTAAATCTTCATTAATCATTAAAGGGAAGTGTTGGGAATAATGCTTAATTAGTTATAAATTGCTGAAAAATTAGTTAGCAGATTTTGTATTATCTTCAAAATTAGAGCAGCAAATTGTTACGATGGTAAGTGCTTGAAATTAACTGTAGTGTCAGCAGATTTCTTATAGAATTGATTGTTAATTATTTTAGTAATAATTTTACAATATAATGTAGTTAATGACTCAATTAAAATATGAGATTTACAACAGTTTTTAGTTCACACAATAGTAACTGTGTTTTATTTGTTTAATTTTTTTTTATATAGATTTTTCTTAATAATTAGGTTAGCTTATCAATTTTTCGAATCCCAATTCCAAGGATGTAGAGATAGCGCTGCATCTATATCTCTCCCTTTCATGAGTTTAAACATGGTTCTTATATCGTTCTGGTATTGGCTGGTCCCTCGCGCAGGTATTGGTATTTATATCTTTCCGGTATTAGGTATGCCCTCTACAATTCGTGCTAATTCTTCATGAGATAGTTAAAGGCAGATATATTGTGTGTTATGTGCTACTCTAATCCATGGTCCTTAAGCCTTATCATTTTTATCTGTAACTAAATAAAACCATTTTAACATATCGATTAAACCGAGCAAAGAATTTATTGGCTCAACCTCAACCTCATTAACTGAACCAACTTCGTTACCCTTCCTTCTTCCTTCTGGCTGGTTTATTAAATTATCCAATTAATAATATATATATTTTCAAATTATAAATACAGCTCTTTCTTATCCTCGGTTTATTGAACTTTTAAATTAATAATAATCCAGCTCAGCTCTTTCGCGTCAATTGGGAATTCTATGTTATACTTCAATCCTTCTTTGGCGATTCAACGCCCCCATCAAGTCTCGATCCGGTACTCCGTAGTCCACTTGTCCCCCATCAAGTCTCGATCCGGTACTCCGTAGTCCACTTGTATTTGAAATTGCCCTCTACCATTCCTATTCATTTATCTCGGTCCTCTACCATTCTTACTCGTTTTTCCGGGAGATAGTTAAAGTCACATAAAATGAAATGGTCTTCTACATCTGTTGTTTTATAGTTTTATAGACAGGAGAAACCTACCATACGTTTGACTTATATCATTAATTACAATATATAATCATAATTCATAATATAATATATTTTTTATTTTTATTTTTATATGTTATTATTTTTATTAAAAAAACAAAAAAATTAAAAACTCTTATCTTATATTTATTAATAATACATTTATTTTATTAATAATATTTTTTATGTCCATTTTTTTTAGTATATTTATCTATTGTATTGCAGATTTGTTTCTAGAAATGACTCATAATACTATTTTACTGCTATTTTTAGAAAAATTGTAAAATTCGTATTTGTATTTATTATTTGAATATGTGATCGGAAGGATCATTATTTTTTATGTAAAAAAGAAATTGATAATTTTTATTATATTTTATTAAAAAAATACATTTTGGAACTTAAATTCATATTTGTTTTCATTATTTAAATATACTTTTTTCTCGAATATTTATGTTGTATTGCATCAAAATTTGTTTGGAGGAAGGACTTCACTTTTCAGTTTTGGTGAAAAGGTTTTGTCAAAATAAATATTGATATAGTTATATATTATTTTTTTCTTTTATCAAATATTGTAACAGAATTATGCACACAATTATTAATAAAGCTATTTTAACTCATTCCAAGTGCTCAAGGAGGGTGGGGCCCATTCTTCTTTGAGTAATGTAGCTATTTTTATTTGTGTTGATTACTTTCCTTTAAACTCACACTCATCACAACACATTTTTAGGTACATTTACTTTACAACATTGATATTTGAAGCATGTCATCTTATGTATACTTATTTGAAATTGTATAGCAATTGTATATATATGTCTGCGATTTCGAAAATGTTTTATATATTTATGTTGATATTTTGAATTGAAATTGTACCATCTTTGTTTATTCATTTGAAATTGTATGTGGGGGGTTAGTTGGATTCTGTGTTTGCTTGTTTGAAATTGCATCTATATGTAAGTGGTTTTTACAATGATTATTTTCTTTTGTATTTAACACGAAATTATATATATTGTGTGTTTGTATCTTTATTTAATTGAAATGACATATATATAT